>JAXLNO010005029.1:0-48125 GCA_038087875.1 Malacoraja senta
TTCGTCAAGGTCGCCTTGAATCCGGCAAGGTCGACACAAATCCGGCAAGGTCGCAACATTTCGGCAAGGTCCCCATAAATCCGGCATCGTCGTCACAAATCCGGCAATGTCGCCATATTTCCGGCAAGGTCGTCATAAATCCGGCAAGGTCGCCACAAATCCGGCAAGGACCCCATATTTCCGGCAAGGTCGCCATAAATCCGGTAAGGTCGCCATAAATGCGGCGAGGTCGCCATATTTCCGACAAGTTCGCCACAAATCCGGAAAGGGAAGATTCAAACAAGGGGACATGACTTGAGAATTAAGGGACAGAAGTTTAGGGGGAACATTAGGGGGAACTTCTTTACTCAGAGAGTGGTAGCTGTGTGGAATGAGCTTCCAGTGGAAGTGGTGGAGGCAGGTTCGATGTTATCCTTTAAAAATAGATTGGATGGGTATATGGACGGGAAAGGAATGGAGGGTTATGGTCTGAGTGCAGGTAGATGGGACTAGGGCCGAGATGGCCTGTTTCCGTGCTATTATGGTTATATATGGTTATATATATGGTTAAATCCGGCGAAATAGCCATATTTCCGGCAAGGTCGCCATAAATACGGCAAGGTCGCACAAATCCGGCGAGGTCGCCATATTTCCATCATGGTCGCCATAAATCTGGCAAGGTCGCCACAAATCCGGCAAGGTCGCCATATTTCCGGCAAGGTCGCCATATTTCTGGCAAGGTCGCCATATATCCAGCGAAGTCGCCATATATCCGGCAAGGTCGGCATAAATCCGGCAAGGTCCCCACAAATCCGGTAAGGACGCCATATTTCCGGCAAGGTAGCCAGAAATCCGCAAGGTCGCCACAAATCCGGCAAGGTTGCCACATTTCCGGCAAGGTCGACATAAATCAGGCAAGGTCACCACAAACCCGGCAAGGTAGCCACAATTCGTCAAGGTCGCCTTGAATCCGGCAAGGTCGACACAAATCCGGCAAGGTCGCAAGATTTCGGCAATGTCCCCATAAATCCGGTATCGTCGTCACAAATTCGGCAATGTCGCCATATTTCCGGCAAGGTCGTCATAAATCCGGCAAGGTCGCCACAAATTAGGCAAGGTCGCCATATTTCCGGCAAGGTGGCCAGAAATCCGCAAGGTCGCCACAAATCCGGCGAAGTAGCCATATTTCCGGCAAGGTCGCCATAAATCCGGCAAGGTCGCCACAAATCCGGCGAGGTCGCCATATTTCCAGCATGGTCGCCATAAATCCGGGAAGGTCGCCACAAATCCGGCGAGGACGCCATATTTCCGGCAAGGTCGCCATAAATCCGGCAAGGTCGCCATAAATGCGGCGAGGTCGCCATATTTCCGGCAAGGTCGCCATAAATCCGGCAAGGTCGCCATAAATGCGGCGAGGTCGCCATATTTCCGGCAAGTTCGCCACAAATCCGGAAAGGTCGCCATAAATCCGGCAATGTCGCCATTAATCCGGCAAGGTCGTCAGAAACCCGCAACGTGGCCATATTTCCGGCAAGGTCGCCATATATCCGGCAAGGTCGCCACAAACCCGGCAAGGTCGCCATATTTCCGACAAGGTCGCCATAAATCCGGCAAGGGCGCCACAAATCCGGCAAGGTCGGCATATATCAGGCGAGGTAGCCAGAAATCCGCAAGGTCGCCACAAATCCGGCGAAGTAGCCATATTTCCGGCAAGGTCGCCAAAAATCCGGCAAGGTCGCCACAAATCCGGCGAGGGCGCCATATTTCCGGCAAAATCGCCATATATACGGCAAGGTCGCCACAAATCCGGCAAGGTCGCCATATTTCCGGCAAGGTAGCCAGAAATCCACAAGATCACCACAAATCGGGCGAAGTAGCCATATTTCCAGCAAGGTCGCCATAAATCCGGCAAGGTCGCCACAAATCCGGCGAGATCGCTATATTTCCGTCATGGTCGCCATAAATCCGGCAAGTTCGCCACACATCCGGCGAGGACGCCAGATTTCCGGCAAGGTCGCCATAAATCCGGCAAGGTCGCCATAAATGCGGCGAGGTCGCCATATTTCCGGCAATGTCGCCACAAATCTGGCAAGGTCGCCATAAATCCGGCATGGTCGCTCCATTAGGCAGTGAAGAAAGCGAATGGTATGTTAGCTTTCATAGCAAAAGGATTTGAGTATGGGAGCAGAGAGGTTCTACTGCAGTTGTACAGGGTCTTGGTGAGACCACACCTGGAGTATTGCGTACAGTTTTGGTCTCCAAATCTGAGGAAGGACATTATTGCCATAGAGGGAGTGCAGAGAAGGTTCACCATACTGATTCCTGGGATGTCAGGACTGTCTTATGAAGAAAGACTGGATAGACTTGGTTTATACTCTCTAGAATTTAGGAGATTGAGAGGGGATCTTATAGAAACTTACAAAATTCTTAAGGGGTTGGACAGGCTAGATGCAGGAAGATTGCTCCCGATGTTGGGGAAGTCCAGGTCAAGGGGTCACAGCTTAAGGATAATGGGGAAATCCTTCAAAACCGAGATGAGAATAACTTTTTTCACACAGAGAGTGGTGAATCTCTGGAACTCTCTGCCACAGAGGCTAGTCGAGGCCAGTTCATTGGCTATATTTAAGAGGGAGCTAGATGTGGCCCTTGTGGCTAAAGGGATCAGATGGTATGGAGAGAAGGCAGGTACGGGATACTGAGTTGGATGATCAGCCATGATCATATTGAATGGCGGTGCAGGCTCCAAGGGCCGAAAGGCCTACTCCTGCACCTAATTTCTATGTTTCTATGTTTCTATTACCGGCAAGGTCGCCATAATTCAAGCAAGGTCGCCACATATCCGGCAAGGTCGCCACAAATCCGGCAAGGTAGCCAAATTTCGTCAAGGTCGCCTTGAATCCGGCAAGGTCGACACAAATCCGGCAAGGTCGCAACATTTCGGCAAGGTCCCCATAAATCCGGCATCGTCGTCACAAATCCGGCAATGTCGCCATATTTCCGGCAAGGTCGTCATAAATCCGGCAAGGTCGCCACAAATCCGGCAAGGACCCCATATTTCCGGCAAGGTCGCCATAAATCCGGTAAGGTCGCCATAAATGCGGCGAGGTCGCCATATTTCCGACAAGTTCGCCACAAATCCGGAAAGGGAAGATTCAAACAAGGGGACATGACTTGAGAATTAAGGGACAGAAGTTTAGGGGGAACATTAGGGGGAACTTCTTTACTCAGAGAGTGGTAGCTGTGTGGAATGAGCTTCCAGTGGAAGTGGTGGAGGCAGGTTCGATGTTATCCTTTAAAAATAGATTGGATGGGTATATGGACGGGAAAGGAATGGAGGGTTATGGTCTGAGTGCAGGTAGATGGGACTAGGGCCGAGATGGCCTGTTTCCGTGCTATTATGGTTATATATGGTTATATATATGGTTAAATCCGGCGAAATAGCCATATTTCCGGCAAGGTCGCCATAAATACGGCAAGGTCGCACAAATCCGGCGAGGTCGCCATATTTCCATCATGGTCGCCATAAATCTGGCAAGGTCGCCACAAATCCGGCAAGGTCGCCATATTTCCGGCAAGGTCGCCATATTTCTGGCAAGGTCGCCATATATCCAGCGAAGTCGCCATATATCCGGCAAGGTCGGCATAAATCCGGCAAGGTCCCCACAAATCCGGTAAGGACGCCATATTTCCGGCAAGGTAGCCAGAAATCCGCAAGGTCGCCACAAATCCGGCAAGGTTGCCACATTTCCGGCAAGGTCGACATAAATCAGGCAAGGTCACCACAAACCCGGCAAGGTAGCCACAATTCGTCAAGGTCGCCTTGAATCCGGCAAGGTCGACACAAATCCGGCAAGGTCGCAAGATTTCGGCAATGTCCCCATAAATCCGGTATCGTCGTCACAAATTCGGCAATGTCGCCATATTTCCGGCAAGGTCGTCATAAATCCGGCAAGGTCGCCACAAATTAGGCAAGGTCGCCATATTTCCGGCAAGGTGGCCAGAAATCCGCAAGGTCGCCACAAATCCGGCGAAGTAGCCATATTTCCGGCAAGGTCGCCATAAATCCGGCAAGGTCGCCACAAATCCGGCGAGGTCGCCATATTTCCAGCATGGTCGCCATAAATCCGGGAAGGTCGCCACAAATCCGGCGAGGACGCCATATTTCCGGCAAGGTCGCCATAAATCCGGCAAGGTCGCCATAAATGCGGCGAGGTCGCCATATTTCCGGCAAGGTCGCCATAAATCCGGCAAGGTCGCCATAAATGCGGCGAGGTCGCCATATTTCCGGCAAGTTCGCCACAAATCCGGAAAGGTCGCCATAAATCCGGCAATGTCGCCATTAATCCGGCAAGGTCGTCAGAAACCCGCAACGTGGCCATATTTCCGGCAAGGTCGCCATATATCCGGCAAGGTCGCCACAAACCCGGCAAGGTCGCCATATTTCCGACAAGGTCGCCATAAATCCGGCAAGGGCGCCACAAATCCGGCAAGGTCGGCATATATCAGGCGAGGTAGCCAGAAATCCGCAAGGTCGCCACAAATCCGGCGAAGTAGCCATATTTCCGGCAAGGTCGCCAAAAATCCGGCAAGGTCGCCACAAATCCGGCGAGGGCGCCATATTTCCGGCAAAATCGCCATATATCCGGCAAGGTCGCCACAAATCCGGCAAGGTCGCCATATTTCCGGCAAGGTAGCCAGAAATCCACAAGATCACCACAAATCGGGCGAAGTAGCCATATTTCCAGCAAGGTCGCCATAAATCCGGCAAGGTCGCCACAAATCCGGCGAGATCGCTATATTTCCGTCATGGTCGCCATAAATCCGGCAAGTTCGCCACACATCCGGCGAGGACGCCAGATTTCCGGCAAGGTCGCCATAAATCCGGCAGGGTCGCCATAAATGCGGCGAGGTCGCCATATTTCCGGCAATGTCGCCACAAATCTGGCAAGGTCGCCATAAATCCGGCATGGTCGCTCCATTAGGCAGTGAAGAAAGCGAATGGTATGTTAGCTTTCATAGCAAAAGGATTTGAGTATGGGAGCAGAGAGGTTCTACTGCAGTTGTACAGGGTCTTGGTGAGACCACACCTGGAGTATTGCGTACAGTTTTGGTCTCCAAATCTGAGGAAGGACATTATTGCCATAGAGGGAGTGCAGAGAAGGTTCACCATACTGATTCCTGGGATGTCAGGACTGTCTTATGAAGAAAGACTGGATAGACTTGGTTTATACTCTCTAGAATTTAGGAGATTGAGAGGGGATCTTATAGAAACTTACAAAATTCTTAAGGGGTTGGACAGGCTAGATGCAGGAAGATTGCTCCCGATGTTGGGGAAGTCCAGGACAAGGGGTCACAGCTTAAGGATAATGGGGAAATCCTTCAAAACCGAGATGAGAATAACTTTTTTCACACAGAGAGTGGTGAATCTCTGGAACTCTCTGCCACAGAGGCTAGTCGAGGCCAGTTCATTGGCTATATTTAAGAGGGAGCTAGATGTGGCCCTTGTGGCTAAAGGGATCAGATGGTATGGAGAGAAGGCAGGTACGGGATACTGAGTTGGATGATCAGCCATGATCATATTGAATGGCGGTGCAGGCTCCAAGGGCCGAAAGGCCTACTCCTGCACCTAATTTCTATGTTCTATGTTTCTATTACCGGCAAGGTCGCCATAATTCAAGCAAGGTCGCCACATATCCGGCAAGGTCGCCACAAATCCGGCAAGGTAGCCAAATTTCGTCAAGGTCGCCTTGAATCCGGCAAGGTCGACACAAATCCGGCAAGGTCGCAACATTTCGGCAAGGTCCCCATAAATCCGGCATCGTCGTCACAAATCCGGCAATGTCGCCATATTTCCGGCAAGGTCGTCATAAATCCGGCAAGGTCGCCACAAATCCGGCAAGGACCCCATATTTCCGGCAAGGTCGCCATAAATCCGGTAAGGTCGCCATAAATGCGGCGAGGTCGCCATATTTCCGACAAGTTCGCCACAAATCCGGAAAGGGAAGATTCAAACAAGGGGACATGACTTGAGAATTAAGGGACAGAAGTTTAGGGGGAACATTAGGGGGAACTTCTTTACTCAGAGAGTGGTAGCTGTGTGGAATGAGCTTCCAGTGGAAGTGGTGGAGGCAGGTTCGATGTTATCCTTTAAAAATAGATTGGATGGGTATATGGACGGGAAAGGAATGGAGGGTTATGGTCTGAGTGCAGTAGATGGGACTAGGGCCGAGATGGCCTGTTTCCGTGCTATTATGGTTATATATGGTTATATATATGGTTAAATCCGGCGAAATAGCCATATTTCCGGCAAGGTCGCCATAAATACGGCAAGGTCGCACAAATCCGGCGAGGTCGCCATATTTCCATCATGGTCGCCATAAATCTGGCAAGGTCGCCACAAATCCGGCAAGGTCGCCATATTTCCGGCAAGGTCGCCATAAATCCGGCAAGGTCGCCATAAATGCGGCGAGGTCGCCATATTTCCGGGAAGATCGCCACAAATCTGGCAAGATCGCAATAAATCCGGCGAGGTCGCCATATTCCCGGCAAGGTCGCCACAAATCCGGAAAGGTCGCCATAAATCCGGCAAGGTCGCCATAAATCCGGGAAGGTCGTCAGAAATCCGGCAACGTCGCCATATTTCCGGCAAGATCGCCATATATCCGGCAAGGTAGCCTCAAACCCGGCAAGGTCGCCATATTTCCGGCAAAATCGCCATATATCCGGCAAGGTCGCCACAAACCCGGCAAGGTCGCCCTATTTCCGGCAAGGTCGCCATAAATCCGGCGAGGTCGCCACAAATCCGGCAAGGTCGCCACAAACCAGACAATGTCGCCATATTTCCGACAAGGTCGCCATAAATCCGGGAACGTCGCCACAAATCCGGCAAGGTCGCCATATTTCCGGCAAGGTCGCCAGAAAATCCGACAATGTCGCCATATTTTCGGCAAGGTCGTCATAAATCCGGCAAGGTCGCCACAAATCCGGCAGGGTCGGCATAAATCCGGCAAGGTCGCCACGAACCCGACAATGTCGCCATATTTCCGGCAAGGTCGCCACATTTCCGGCAAGGTGGCCATAAATCCGGCAAGGTCGCCACAAATCAGGCATGGTCGCTACATTACCGGCAAGGTCGCCATAATTCCAGCAAGGTCGCCACAAATCCGGCAAGGTTGCCACATTTCCGGCAAGGTCGACATAAATCAGGCAAGGTCGCCACAAACCCGGCAAGGTAGCCACATTTCGTCAAGGTCGCCTTGAATCCGGCAAGGTCGGCACAAATCCGGCAAGGTCGCAACATTTCCGGCAGGTCGCCACAAATCCGGAAAGGTCGCCATAAATCCGGCAAGGTCGCCATAAATCCGGCAAGGTCGTCAGAAGTCTGACAACGTCGCCATATTCCCGGCAAGGTCGCCATATATCCGGCAAGGTCGCCACAAACTCGGCAAGGTCGCCATATTTCCGACAAGGTCGCCATAAATCCGGCAAGGTCGCCACAAATCCGGCAAGGTCGCCATATTTCCGGCAAGGTCGCCATAAATGCGGCGAGGTCGCCATATTTCCGGGAAGATCGCCACAAATCTGGCAAGATCGCAATAAATCCGGCGAGGTCGCCATATTCCCGGCAAGGTCGCCACAAATCCGGAAAGGTCGCCATAAATCCGGCAAGGTCGCCATAAATCCGGGAAGGTCGTCAGAATCCGGCAACGTCGCCATATTTCCGGCAAGATCGCCATATATCCGGCAAGGTAGCCTCAAACCCGGCAAGGTCGCCATATTTCCGGCAAAATCGCCATATATCCGGCAAGGTCGCCACAAACCCGGCAAGGTCGCCCTATTTCCGGCAAGGTCGCCATAAATCCGGCGAGGTCGCCACAAATCCGGCAAGGTCGCCACAAACCAGACAATGTCGCCATATTTCCGACAAGGTCGCCATAAATCCGGGAACGTCGCCACAAATCCGGCAAGGTCGCCATATTTCCGGCAAGGTCGCCAGAAATCCGACAATGTCGCCATATTTTCGGCAAGGTCGTCATAAATCCGGCAAGGTCGCCACAAATCCGGCAGGGTCGGCATTAATCCGGCAAGGTCGCCACGAACCCGACAATGTCGCCATATTTCCGGCAAGGTCGCCACATTTCCGGCAAGGTGGCCATAAATCCGCAAGGTCGCCACAAATCAGGCATGGTCGCTACATTACCGGCAAGGTCGCCATAATTCCAGCAAGGTCGCCACAAATCCGGCAAGGTTGCCACATTTCCGGCAAGGTCGACATAAATCAGGCAAGGTCGCCACAAACCCGGCAAGGTAGCCACATTTCGTCAAGGTCGGCCTGAATCCGGCAAGGTCGGCACAAATCCGGCAAGGTCGCAACATTTCCGGCAAGGTCGCCACAAATCCGGAAAGGTCGCCATAAATCCGGCAAGGTCGCCATAAATCCGGCAAGGTCGTCAGAAGTCTGGCAACGTCGCCATATTCCCGGCAAGGTCGCCATATATCCGGCAAGGTCGCCACAAACTCGGCAAGGTCGCCATATTTCCGACAAGGTCGCCATAAATCCGGCAAGGTCGCCACAAATCCGGCAAGGTCGCCATATTTCCGGCAAGGTCGCCATAAATGCGGCGAGGTCGCCATATTTCCGGGAAGATCGCCCACAAATCTGGCAAGATCGCAATAAATCCGGCGAGGTCGCCATATTCCCGGCAAGGTCGCCACAAATCCGGAAAGGTCGCCATAAATCCGGCAAGGTCGCCATAAATCCGGGAAGGTCGTCAGAAATCCGGCAACGTCGCCATATTCCGGCAAGATCGCCATATATCCGGCAAGGTAGCCTCAAACCCGGCAAGGTCGCCATATTTCCGGCAAAATCGCCATATATCCGGCAAGGTCGCCACAAACCCGGCAAGGTCGCCCTATTTCCGGCAAGGTCGCCATAAATCCGGCGAGGTCGCCACAAATCCGGCAAGGTCGCCACAAACCAGACAATGTCGCCATATTTCCGACAAGGTCGCCATAAATCCGGGAACGTCGCCACAAATCCGGCAAGGTCGCCATATTTCCAGCAAGGTCGACAGAAATCCGACAATGTCGCCATATTTCAGGCAAGGTCGTCATAAATCCGGCAAGGTCGCCACAAATCCGGCAGGGTCGGCATAAATCCGGCGAGGTCGCCACAAACCCGACAATGTCGCCATATTTCCGGCAAGGTCGCCACATTTCCGGCAAGGTGGCCATAAATCCGGCAAGGTCGCCACAAATCAGGCAAGGTCGCTACATTACCGGCAAAGTCGCCATAATTCCAGCAAGGTCGCCACAAATCCGGCAAGGTTGCCACATTTCCGGCAAGGTCGACATAAATCAGGCAAGGTCCGCCACAAACCCGGCAAGGTAGCCACATTTCGTCAAGGTCGCCTTGAATCCGGCAAGGTCGGCACAAATCCGGCAAGGTCGCAACATTTCGGCAAGGACGCCATAAATCCGGCATTGTCGTCACAAATCCGGCAATGTCGCCATATTTCCGGCAAGGTCGTCATAAATCCGGCAAGGTCGCCACAAATCCGGCAAGGTCGCCATAATTCCGGGAAGGTAGCCAGAAATCCGCAAGGTCGCCACAAATCCGGCGAAGTAGCCATATTTCCGCAATGTCGCCATAAATCCGGCAAGGTCGCCACAAATCCGGTGAGGTCGCCATATTCCCGGCAAGTTCGCCATGAATCCGGCTAGGTCGCCACAAATCCGGCAAGGTCGCCATATTTCCGGCAATGTAGCCAGAAATCCGCAAGGTCACCACAAATCCGGCGAAGTAGCCATATTTCCGGCAAGGTCGCCATAAATCCGGCAAGGTCGCCACAAATCCGGCGAAGTAGCCATATTTCCAGCAAGGTCGCCACAAATCCGGCGAGGTCGCCATATTTCCGTCATGGTCACCATAAATCCGGCAAGTGCGCCACAAGTTGCCTGGGTTTCAGCAACTAAGTTACAGAGAAAGGTTGAACAAGTTAGGTCTTTATTCTTTGGAGCACAGAAGGTTAAGAGGGGTCTTGATAGAGGTCTTTAAAATTATGAGCGGGTTAGACAGAGTGGACGTGGATAAGCTTTTCCCATTGAGAGTAGGGAAGATTCAAACAAGGGGACATGACTTGAGAATTAAGGGACAGAAGTTTAGGGGAACATTAGGGGAACTTCTTTCCTCAGAGAGTGGTAGCTGTGTGGAATGAGCTTCCAGTGGAAGTGGTGGAGGCAGGTTCGATGTTATCCTTTAAAAACAGATTGGATGGGTATATGGACGGGAAAGGAATGGAGGGTTATGGTCTGAGTGCCAGGTAGATGGGACTAGGGGGAAGTATTTATTAATTATTATTATTTTTTTTTTAATTTAAATTTTCGGCACGGACTTGAAGGGCCGAGATGGCCTGTTTCCGTGCTATTATGGTTATATATGGTTATATATATGGTTAAACCCGGCGAAATAGCCATATTTCCGGCAAGGTCGCCATAAATACGGCAAGGTCGCACAAATCCGGCGAGGTCGCCATATTCCGGCATGGTCGCGATAAATCTGGCAAGGTCGCCACAAATCCGGCGAGGAAGCCATATTTCCGGCAAGGTAGCCATAAATCCGGCAAGGTCGCCATAAATGCGGCGAAGTCGCCATATTTCAGGCATGGTCGCCACAAATCTGGCAAGATCGCCATAAATCCGGCGAGGTCCGCCATATTTCCGGCAAGATCGCCATGTATCCGGCAAGGTCGCCACAAACCTGGCAAGGTCGCCATATTTCCGGCAAAATCGCCACAAATCCGGCGAGGTCGCCATATTTCCGTCATGGTCACCATAAATCCGGCAAGTGCGCCACAAGTTGCCTGGGTTTCAGCAACTAAGTTACAGAGAAAGGTTGAACAAGTTAGGTCTTTATTCTTTGGAGCACAGAAGGTTAAGAGGGGTCTTGATAGAGGTCTTTAAAATTATGAGCGGTTAGACAGAGTGGACGTGGATAAGCTTTTCCCATTGAGAGTAGGGAAGATTCAAACAAGGGGACATGACTTGAGAATTAAGGGACAGAAGTTTAGGGGGAACATTAGGGGGAACTTCTTTCCTCAGAGAGTGGTAGCTGTGTGGAATGAGCTTCCAGTGGAAGTGGTGGAGGCAGGTTCGATGTTATCCTTTAAAAACAGATTGGATGGGTATATGGACGGGAAAGGAATGGAGGGTTATGGTCTGAGTGCAGGTAGATGGGACTAGGGGGAAGTATTTATTAATTATTATTATTTTTTTTTTAATTTAAATTTTCGGCACGGACTTGAAGGGCCGAGATGGCCTGTTTCCGTGCTATTATGGTTATATATGGTTATATATATGGTTAAACCCGGCGAAATAGCCATATTTCCGGCAAGGTCGCCATAAATACGGCAAGGTCGCACAAATCCGGCGAGGTCGCCATATTCCGGCATGGTCGCGATAAATCTGGCAAGGTCGCCACAAATCCGGCGAGGAAGCCATATTTCCGGCAAGGTAGCCATAAATCCGGCAAGGTCGCCATAAATGCGGCGAAGTCGCCATATTTCAGGCATGGTCGCCACAAATCTGGCAAGATCGCCATAAATCCGGCGAGGTCGCCATATTTCCGGCAAGATCGCCATGTATCCGGCAAGGTCGCCACAAACCTGGCAAGGTCGCCATATTTCCGGCAAAATCGCCATATATCCGGCAAGGTCGCCACAAACCCGGCAAGGTCGCCCTATTTCCGGCAAGGTCGCCATAAACCGGCGAGGTCGCCACAAATCCGGCAATGTCGCCATATTTCTGGCAAGGTCGCCATATATCCAGCGAAGTCGCCATATATCCGGCAAGGTCGGCATAAATCCGGCAAGGTCCCCACAAATCCGGTAAGGTCGCCATATTTCCGGCAAGGTAGCCAGAAATCCGCAAGGTCGCCACAAATCCGGCGAATTAGCCATATTTCCAGCAAGGACGCCATAAATCCGGCAAGGTCGCCACAAATCCGGCGAGGTCGCCATATTTCCGTCATGGTCGCCATAAATCTGGCAAGTTCGCCACACATCCGGCGAGGACGCCATATTTCCGGCAAGGTCGCCATAAATCCGGCAAGGTCGTCATAAATGCGGCGAGGTCGCCATATTTCCGGCAATGTCGCCACAAATCTGGCAAGGTCGCCATAAATCCGGCGAGGTCGCCATATTTCCGGCAAGGTCGCCACAAATCCGGAAAGGTCGCCATAAATCCGGCAAGGTCGCCATAAATCCGGCAATGTCGTCAGAAGTCTGGCAACGTCGCCATATTTCCGGCAAGGTCGCCATATATCCGGCAAGGTCGCCACAAACCCGGCAAGGTCGCCATATTTCCGACAAGGTCGCCATAAATCCGGCAAGGTCGCCACAAATCCGGCAAGGTCGCCATATTTCCGGCAAGGTCGCCATAAATCCGGCAAGGTCGCCATAAATGCGGCGAGGTCGCCATATTTCCGGGAAGGTCGCCACAAATCTGGCAAGATCGCAATAAATCCGGCGAGGTCGCCATATTCCCGGCAAGGTCGCCACAAATCCGGAAAGGTCGCCATAAATCCGGCAAGGTCGCCATAAATCCGGGAAGGTCGTCAGAAATCCGGCAACGTCGCCATATTTCCGGCAAGATCGCCATATATCCGGCAAGGTCGCCTCAAACCCGGCAAGGTCGCCATATTTCCGGCAAAATCGCCATATATCCGGCAAGGTCGCCACAAACCCGGCAAGGTCGCCCTATTTCCGGCAAGGTCGCCATAAATCCGGCGAGGTCGCCACAAATCCGGCAAGGTCGCCACAAACCAGAAAATGTCGCCATATTTCCGACAAGGTCGCCATAAATCCGGGAACGTCGCCACAAATCCGGCAAGGTCGCCATATTTCCGGCAAGGTCGCCAGAAATCCGACAATGTCGCCATATTTCCGGCAAGGTCGTCAGAAATCCGGCAAGGTCGCCACAAATCCGGCAGGGTCGGCATAAATCCGGCAAGGTCGCCACAAACCCGACAATGTCGCCATATTTCCGGCATGGTCGCTACATTACCGGCAAGGTGGCCATAAATCCGGCAAGGTCGCCACAAATCAGGCAAGGTTGCCACATTTCCGGCAAGGGTCGACATAAATCAGGCAAGGTCGCCACAAACCCGGCAAGGTAGCCACATTTCGTCAAGGTCGCCTTGAATCCGGCAAGGTCGGCACAAATCCGGCAAGGTCGCAACATTTCGGCAAGGACGCCATAAATCCGGCATCGTCGTCACAAATCCGGCAATGTCGCCATATTTCCGGCAAGGTCGTCATAAATCCGGCAAGGTTGCCACAAATCCGGCAAGGTCGCCATAATTCCGGGAAGGTAGCCAGAAATCCGCAAGGTCGCCACAAATCCGGCGAAGTAGCCATATTTCCGGCAATGTCGCCATAAATCCGGCAAGGTCGCCACAAATCCGGTGAGGTCGCCATATTTCCGGCATGGTCGCCATAAATCCGGCAAGGTCCCCACAAATCCGGCGAGGACGCCATATTCCCGGCAAGGTCGCCATGAATCCGGCAAGGTCGCCACAAATCCGGCAAGGTCGCCATATTTCCGGCAATGTAGCCAGAAATCCGCAAGTTCGCCACAAATCCGGCGAAGTAGCCATATTTCCGGCAAGGTCGCCATAAATCCGGCAAGGTCGCCACAAATCCGGTGAGCGCCATATTTCCGGCATTGTCGCCATAAATCCGGCAAGGTCCCCACAAATCCGGCGAGGACGCCATATTCCCGGCAAGGTCGCCATAAATCCGGCACCGTCGCCACAAATCCCGGCGAAGTAGCCATATTTCCAGCAAGGTCGCCATAAATCCGGCAAGGTCGCCACAAATCCGGCGAGGTCGCCATATTTCCGTCATGGTCACCATAAATCCGGCAAGTGCGCCACAAGTTGCCTGGGTTTCAGCAACTAAGTTACAGAGAAAGGTTGAACAAGTTAGGTCTTTATTCTTTGGAGCGCAGAAGGTTAAGAGGGGACTTGATAGAGGTCTTTAAAATTATGAGCGGGTTAGACAGAGTGGACGTGGATAAGCTTTTCCCATTGAGAGTAGGGAAGATTCAAACAAGGGGACATGACTTGAGAATTAAGGGACAGAAGTTTAGGGGGAACATTAGGGGGAACTTCTTTACTCAGAGAGTGGTAGCTGTGTGAATGAGCTTCCAGTGGAAGTGGTGGAGGCAGGTTCGATGTTATCCTTTAAAAATAGATTGGATGGGTATATGGACGGGAAAGGAATGGAGGGTTATGGTCTGAGTGCAGGTAGATGGGACTTGGGGGAAGTATTTATTTTTAATTTAATTTAATTAAAAAAAAAAAAAAAAAATTTAAATGTTCGGCACGGACTTGAAGGGCCGAGATGGCCTGTTTCCGTGCTGTTATGGTTATATGGTTATATGGTTATATGTTAAATCCGGCGAGGACGCCATATTTCCGGCAAGGTCGTCATAAATCCGGCGAGGTCGCCATATTTCCGGCAAGGTCGCCACAAATCCGGAAAGGTCGTCATAAATCCGGCAAGGCCGCCATATATCCGGCAAGGTCGTCAGAAATCCGGCAACCTCGCCATATTTCCGGCAAGGTCGCCATATATCCGGCAAGGTCGCCACAAACCCGGCAATGTCGCCATATTTCCGACAAGGTCGCCATAAATCCGGCAAGTCGCCACAAACCCGTCAAGGTCGCCATATTTCCGGCAAGGTCGCCATAAATCCTGGAACGTCGCCAGAAATCCGGCAATGTCGCGATATTTCCGGCAAGGTCGCCGCAAATCCGGCGAAGTAGCCATATTTCCGGCAAGGTCGCCATAAATCCGGCAAGGCCGCCACAAATCCGGTGAGGTCGCCATATTTCCGGCATTGTCGCCATAGATCCGGCAAGGTCCCCACAAATCCGGCGAGGACGCCATACTCCCGGCAAGGTCGCCATAAATCCGGCAACGTCGCCACAAATCCGGCGAAGTAGCCATATATCCAGCAAGGTCACCATAAATCCGGCAAGGTCGCCATATTTCCGGCAAGGTCGCCACATTTCCGGCAAGGTCGACATAAATCCGGCAAGGTCGCCACAAATCCGGCAAGGAGGCCACATTTCGTCGCCTTGAATCCGGCAAGGTCGACAGAAATCCGGCAAGGTCGAAACATTTCGGCAAGGTCGTCATAAATCCGGCAAGGTCCCCACAAATCCGGTGAGGTCGCCATATTTCCGGCATGGTCGCCATAAATCCGGCAAGGTCGCCACAAATCCGGTGAGGTCGCCATATTTCCGGCATGGTCGCCATAAATCCGGCACGGTCGCCATAAATGCGGCGACGTCGCCATATTTCCGGCAAGGTCGCCACAAATCTGGCAAGGTCGCCATAAATCCGGCGAGGTAGCCATATTTCCGGCAAGGTCGCCACAAATCCGGAAAGGTCGCCATAAATCCGGCAAGGTCGCCATAAATCTGGCAAGGTCGTCAGAAATCCGGCAACGTCGCCCATATTTCCGGCAAGATCGCCATATATCCGGCAGGGTCGCCACAAACACGGCAAGGTCGCCATATTTCCGGCAAGGTAGCCAGAAATCCGCAAGGTCGCCACAAATCCGGCGAAGTAGCCATATTTCCAGCAAGGTCGACATAAATCCGGCAAGGTCGCCACAAATCCGGTGAGGTCGCCATATTTCCAGCATGGTCGCCATAAATCCGGCAAGGTCGCCATAAATGCGGCGACGTCGCCATATTTCCGGCAAGGTCGCCACAATCTGGCAAGGACGCCATAAATCCGGCGAGGTCGCCATATTTCCGGCCAGGTCGCCACAACTCCGGAAAGGTCGCCATAAATCCGGCAAGGTCGCCATAAATCTGGCAAGGTCGTCAGAAATCCGGCAACGTCGCCATATTTCCGGCAAGGTCGCCATATATCCGGCAGGGTCGCCACAAACACGGCAAGGTCGCCATATTTCCGGCAAGGTCGCCATAAATCCGGCAAGGTCGCCACAAATCCGGCAAGGTCGGCAGAAATCCGGCGAGGTAGCCAGAATTCCGCAAAGTCGCCACAAATCCGGCGAAGTAGCCATATTTCCGGCAAGGTCGCCATAAATCCGGCAGGGTCGCCATAAATGCAGCGAGGTCGCCATATTTCCGGCAAGGTCGCCACAAATCTGGCAAGATCGCCATAAATCCGGCGAGGTCGCCATATTTCCGGCAAGGTCGCCACAAATCTGGAAAGGTCGCCATAAATCCGGCAAGGTCGCCATAAATCCGCCAAGGTCGTCAGAAACCCGGCAACGTCGCCATATTTCCGGCAAGATCGCCATATATCCGGCAAGGTCGCCACAAACCCGGCAATGTCGCCATATTTCCGGTAAAATCGCCATATATCCGGCAAGGTCGCCACAAACCCGGCAAGGTCGCCCTATTTCCGGCAGGGTCGCCATATATCCGGCGAGGTCGCCACAAATCCGGCAAGGTCGCCATATTTCTGGCAAGGTCGCCATATATCCGGCGAAGTCGCCATATATGCGGCAAGGTCGGCATAAATTCGGCATGGTCGCCACATATCCGGCAAGATCGCCATATTTCCGGCAAGGTAGCCGGAAATCCGCAAGGTCGCCACAAATGCGGCGAAGTAGCCATATTTCCAGCAAGGTCGCCATAAATCCGGCAAGGTCGCCACAAATCCGGCGAGGTCGCCACATTTCCGTCATGGTCGCCATAAATCCGGCAAGTTCGCCACAAATCCTGCGAGGACGCCATATTTCCGGCAAGGTCGCCATAAATCCGGCAAGGTCGCCATAAATGCGGTGAGGTCGCCATATTTCCGGCAATGTCGCCACAAATCTGGCAAGGTCGCCATAAATACGGCGAGGTCGCCATATTTCCGGCAAGGTCGCCACAAATCCGGAAAGGTCGTCATAAATCCGGCAAGGCCGCCATATATCCGGCAAGGTCGTCATATTTCCGGCAAGGTCGCCAAATTTCCGGCAAGGTCGACATAAATCCGGCAAGGTCGCCACAAACCCGGCAAGGTAGCCACATTTCGTCAAGGTCGCCTTGAATCCGGCAAGGTCGGCACAAATCCGGCAAGGTCGCAACATTTCGGCAAGGACGGCATAAATCCGGCATCGTCCTCACAAATCCGGCAATGTCGCCATATTTCCGGCAACGTCGTCATAAATCCGGCAAGGTCGCCACAAACCCGGCAAGGTCGCCATATTTCCGGTAAAATCGCCATATATCCGGCAAGGTCGCCACAAATCCGGCAAGGTCGCCCTATTTCCGGCAAGGTCGCCATATATCCGGCGAAGTCGCCATATATCCGGCAAGGTCGGCATAAATTCGGCATGGTCGCCACAAATCCGGCAAGGTCGCCATATTTCCGGCAAGGTAGCCGGAAATCCGCAAGGTCGCCACAAATGCGGCGAAGTAGCCATATTTCCAGCAAGGTCGCCATAAATGCGGCAAGGTCGCCACAAATCCGGCGAGGTCGCCACATTTCCGTCATGGTCGCCATAAATCCGGCAAGTTCGCCACAAATCCTGCGAGGACGCCATATTTCCGGCAAGGTCGCCATAAATCCGGCAAGGTCGCCATAAATGCGGTGAGGTCGCCATATTTCCGGCAATGTCGCCACAAATCTGGCAAGGTCGCCATAAATACGGCGAGGTCGCCATATTTCCGGCAAGGTCGCCACAAATCCGGAAAGGTCGTCATAAATCCGGCACGGCCGCCATATATCAGGCAAGGTCGTCATATTTCCGGCAAGGTCGCCAAATTTCCGGCAAGGTCGACATAAATCCGGCAAGGTCGCCACAAACCCGGCAAGGTAGCCACATTTCGTCAAGGTCGCCTTGAATCCGGCAAGGTCGGCACAAATCCGGCAAGGTCGCAACATTTCGGCAAGGACGGGATAAATCCGGCATCGTCCTCACAAATCCGGCAATGTCGCCATATTTCCGGCAACGTCGTCATAAATCCGGCAAGGTCGCCACAAATCCGGCTAGGTCGCCATATTTCCGGCAAGGTAGCCAGAAATCCGCAAGGTCGCCACAAATCCGGCGAAGTAGCCATATTTCCGGGAAGGTCGCCATAAATCCGGCAAGGTCGCCACAAATCCGGTGAGGTCGCCATATTTCCGGCATGGTCGCCATAAATCCGGCAAGGTCGCCATAAATGCGGCGACGTCGCCATATTTCCGGCAAGGTCGCCACAAATCTGGCAAGGTCGCCATAAATCCGGCGAGGTCGCCATATATCCGGCAAGGTCGCCACAAATCCGGAAAGGTCGCCATGAATCCGGCAAGGTCGCCATAAATCCGGCAAGGTCGTCAGAATCCGGCAACGTCGCCATATTTCCGGCAAGGTCGCCATATATCCGGCAGGGTCGCCACAAACCCGGCAAGGTCGCCATATTTCCGGCAAGGTCGCCATAAATCCGGCAAGGTCGCCACAAATACGGCAAGGTCGGCAGAAATCCGGCGAGGTAGCCAGAAATCCGCAAGGTCGCCACAAATCCGGCGAAGTAGCGATATTTCCGGCAAGGTCGCCATAAATCCGGCAAGGTCGCCATAAATGCGGCGAGGTCGCCATATTTCCGGCAAGGTCGCCACAAATCTGACAAGATCGCCATAAATCCGGCGAGGTAGCCATATTTCCAGCAAGGTCGCCATAAATCCGGCAAGGTCGCCACATATCCGGCGAGGTCGCCATATTTCCGTCATGGTCGCCATAAATCCGGCAAGTTCGCCACAAATCCGGCGAGGACGCCATATTTCCGGCATGGTCGCCATAAATCCGGCAATGTCGCCATAAATGCGGTGAGGTCGCCATATTTCCGGCAATGTCGCCACAAATCTGGCATGGTCGCCATAAATCCAGCGAGGTCGCCATATATCCGGCAAGGTCGCCACAAATCCGGAAAGGTCGTCATAAATCCGACAAGGCCGCCATATATCCGGCAAGGTCGTCATATTTCCGGCAAGGTCGCCAAATTTCCGGCAAGGTCGACATAAATCCGGCAAGGTCGCCACAAACCCGGCAAGGTAGCCACATTTCGTCAAGGTCGCCTTGAATCCGGCAAGGTCGACACAAATCCGGCAAGGTCGCATCATTTCGGCAAGGACGTCATAAATCCGGCATCGTCGTCACAAATCCGGCAATGTCGCCATATTTCCGGCAATGTCGTCATAAATCCGGCAAGGTCGCCACAAATCCGGCAAGGTCGCCATATTTACGGCAAGGTAGCCAGAAATCCGCAAGGTCGCCACAAATCCGGCGAAGTAGCCATATTTCCGGCAAGGTCGCCATAAATCCGGCAAGGTCGCCACAAATCCGGTGAGGTCGCCATATTGCCGGCATGGTCGCCATAAATCCGGCAAGGTCGCCATAAATGCGGCGAGGTCGCCATATTTCCGGCAAGGTCGCCACAAATCTGGCAAGATCGCCATAAATCCGCCGAGGTCGCCATATTTCCGGCAAGGTCGCCACAAATCCGGAAAGGTCGCCATAAATCCGGCAAGGTCGCCATAAATCCGGCAAGATCGTCAGAAACCCGGCAACGTCGCCATATTTCCGGCAAGATCGCCATATATCCGGCAAGGTCGCCATAAACCCGGCAAGGTCCCCATATTTCCGGTAAAATTGCCATATATCCGGCAAGGTCGCCACAAACCCGGCAAGGTCGCCCTATGTCCGGCAAGGACGCCACCAATCCGGCAAGGACGCCATATTTCTGGCAAGGTCGCCATATATCCGGCGAAGTCGCCATATATCCGGCAAGGTCGGCATAAATCCGGCAAGGTCGCCACAAATCCGGCAAGGTCGCCATATTTCCGGCAAGGTAGCCGGAAATCCGCATGGTCGCCACAAATCCGGCGAAGTAGCCATATTTCCCTCATGGTCGCCATAAATCCGGCAAGGTCGCCATAAATGCGGCGACGTCGCCATATTTCCGGCAAGGTCGCCACAAATCTGGCAAGGTCGCCATAAATCCGGCGAGGTCGCCATATTTCCGGCAAGGTCGCCACAAATCCGGAAAGGTCGCCATGAATCCGGCAAGGTCGCCATAAATCCGGCAAGGTCGTCAAAAATCCGGCAACGTCGCCATATTTCCGGCAAGGTCGCCATAAACCCGGCAAGGTCGCCACAAATCCGGCAAGGTCGGCAGAAATCCGGCGAGGTAGCCAGAAATCCGCAAGGTCGCCACAAATCCTGCGAAGTAGCGATATTTCCGGCAAGGTCGCCATAAATCCGGCAAGGTTGCCATAAATGCGGCGAGGTCGCCATATTTCCGGCAAGGTCGCCACAAATCTGGCAAGATCGCCATAAATCCGCCGAGGTCGCCATATTTCCGGCAAGGTCGCCACAAATCCGGAAAGGTCGCCATAAATCCGGCAAGGTCGCCATAAATCCGGCAAGATCGTCAGAAACCCGGCAACGTCGCCATATTTCAGGCAAGATCGCCATATATCCGGCAAGGTCGCCATAAACCCGGCAAGGTCCCCATATTTCCGGTAAAATTGCCATATATCCGGCAAGGTCGCCACAAACCCGGCAAGGTCGCCCTATGTCCGGCAAGGACGCCACCAATCCGGCAAGGACGCCATATTTCTGCAAGGTCGCCATATATCCGGCGAAGTCGCCATATATCCGGCAAGGTCGGCATAAATCCGGCAAGGTCGCCACAAATCCGGCAAGGTCGCCATATTTCCGGCAAGGTAGCCGGAAATCCGCATGGTCGCCACAAATCCGGCGAAGTAGCCATATTTCCCTCATGGTCGCCATAAATCCGGCAAGGTCGCCATAAATGCGGCGACGTCGCCATATTTCCGGCAAGGTCGCCACAAATCTGGCAAGGTCGCCATAAATCCGGCGAGGTCGCCATATTTCCGGCAAGGTCGCCACAAATCCGGAAAGGTCGCCATGAATCCGGCAAGGTCGCCATAAATCCGGCAAGGTCGTCAAAAATCCGGCAACGTCGCCATATTTCCGGCAAGGTCGCCATAAATCCGGCAAGGTCGCCACAAATCCGGCAAAGGTCGGCAGAAATCCGGCGAGGTAGCCAGAAATCCGCAAGGTCGCCACAAATCCTGCGAAGTAGCGATATTTCCGGCAAGGTCGCCATAAATCCGGCAAGGTTGCCATAAATGCGGCGAGGTCGCCATATTTCCGGCAAGGTCGCCACAAATCTGGCAAGATCGCTATAAATCCGGCGAGGTCGCCATATTTCCGGCAAGGTCGCCACAAATCCGGAAAGGTCGCCATAAATCCGGCAAGGTCGCTATAAATCCGGCAAGGTCGTCAGAAACCCGGCACCGTCGCCATATTTCCGGCAAGATCGCCATATATCCGGCAATGTCGCCACAAACCCGGCAAGGTCGCCATATTTCCGGTAAAATCGCCATATATCCGGCAAGGTTGCCACAAACCCGGCAAGGTCGCCCTATTTCCGGCAAGGTCGCCATAAATCCGGCGAGGTCGCCACAAATCCGGCAAGGTCGCCATATTTCTGGCAAGGTCGCCATATATCCGGCGAATTCGCCATATATCCGGCAAGGTCGGCATAAATCCGGCAAGGTCGCCACAAATCCGGCATGGTCGCCATATTTCCGGCAAGGTAGCCGGAAATCCGCAAGGTCGCTACAAATCCGGCGAAGTAGCCATATTTCCGGCAAGGTCGCCATAAATCCGGCGAGGTCGCCATATTTCCGGCAAGGTCGCCACAAATCCGGAAAGATCGTCATAAATCCGACAAGGCCGCCATATATAGATACATAGATACATAGAAAATAGGTGCAGGAGTAGGCCATTCGGCCCTTCGAGCCTGCACCGCCATTCAATATGATCATGGCTGATCATCCAACTCAGTATCCCGTACCGGCCTTCTCTCCATACCCCCTGATCCCCTTAGCCACAAGGGCCACATCTAACTCCCTCTTAAATATAGCCAATGAACTGGCCTCAACTACCCTCTGTGGCAGAGAGTTCCAGAGATGCACCACTCTCTGTGTGAAAAAGTTTTTCCTCATCTCGGTCTTAAATGATTTCCCCCTTATCCTTAAGCTGTGACCCCTTGTCCTGGACTTCCCCAACATCGGGAACAATCTTCCCTGCATTTTAGCCTGTCCAACCCCTAAGAATGTTGTACGTTTCTATAAGATCCCCTCTCAATCTCCTAAATTCTAGCGAGTATAAGCCAAGTCTATCCAGTCTTTCTTCATATGAAAGTCCTGACATCCCAGGAATCAGTCTGGTGAACCTTCTCTGCACTCCCTCTATGGCTATAATGTCCTTCCTCAGATTTGGAGACCAAAACTGTACGCAATACTCCAGGTGTGGTCTCACCAAGACCCTGTACAACTGCAGTAGAACCTCCCTGCTCCTATACTCAAATCCTCTTGCTATGAAGGCCAACATACCATTCGCTTTCTTCACTGCCTCCTGCACCTGCATGCCTACTTTCAATGACTGGTGTACCATGACACCCAGGTCTCGCTGCATCTCCCCATTTCCTAATCGGCCACCATTTAGATAATAGTCTGCCTTCCCGTTCTTGCCACCAAAGTGGATAACCTCACAATTATCCACATTATACTGCATCTGCCAAACATTTGCCCACTCACCCAGCCTATCCAAGTCACCTTGCAGTCTCCTAGCATCCTCCTCACAGCTAACACTGCCCCTCAGCTTAGTGTCATCCGCAAACTTGGAGATGTTGCTTTCAATTCCCTCGTCCAGATCATTAATATAAATTGTAAATAGCTGGGGTCCCAGCACTGAGCCTTGCGGTACCCCACTAGTCACTGCCTGCCATTGTGAAAAGGACCCGTTTACTCCTACTCTCTGCTTCCTGTTTGCCAGCCAGTTCTCTATCCACATCAATACTGAACCCCCAATACCGTGTGATTTAAGTTTGTATCCTAATCTCTTATGTGGTACCTTGTCGAAAGCCTTCTGAAAGTCCAGATACAACACTGGTTCTCCCCTATCCACTCTACTGGTTACATCCTCGAAAAATTCTATAAGATTCGTCAGACACGATTTACCTTTCGTGAATCCATGCTGACTTTGTCCAATGATTTCACCACTTTCCAAATGTGCTGCTATCCCATCTTTAATAACTGACTCTAGCAGTTTCCCCACTACCGATGTTAGACCAACTGGTCTGTAATTCCCCGTTTTCTCCCTCCCTTCTTAAAAAGTGGGGTTACGTTTGCTACCCTCCAATCCTCAGAAACTACTCCAGAATCTAAAGAGTTTTGAAAAATGAGCACTAATGCATCCTCTATTTCTAGAGCTACTTCGTTAAGTACTCTGGGATGCAGCCTATCTGGCCCTGGTGATTTATCGGCCTTTAATCCATTCAATTTACCCAACACCACTTCCCGACTAACCTGGATTTCACTCAGTTCCTCCATCTCCTTTGACTCGCGGCCCCCTGCTATTTCCGGCAGATTATTTATGTCTTCCATAGTGAAGACGGAACCAATGTAGTTATTCAATTGGTCCGCCATATCCTTGTTCCCCATGATCAATTCACCTGTTTCTGACTGCAAGGGACCTACATTTGTTTTAACTAATCTCTTTCTATTCACATATCTATAAAAACGTTTGCAGTCAGTTTATTGTTCCCTGCCAGTTTCCTTTCATAATCTATTTTCCCTTTCCTAATTAAGCCCTTTGTCCTCCTCTGCTGGTCTCTGAATTTCTCCCCGTCCTCTGGTATGCTGCTTTTCCTGGCTAATTTGTACGCATCATCTTTTGCTTTGATACTATTCCTGATTTCCCTTGTTATCCACGGTTGCACTACCTTCCCTGATTTATTCTTTTGCCAAACTGGGATGAACAATTTTTGTAGTTCATCCATGCAGTCTTTAAATGCCTTCCATTGCATATCCACCGTCAACCCTTTTAGAACTAATTGCCAGTCAATCTTGGCCAATTCACGTCTCATACCCTCAAAGTATTGTTTGTTTGATGCCATCCCCAACTTCACTACTACTGCTAGGTGGCCTGTACACAACACCCACCAGCGTTTTCTGCCCCTTAGTGTTTTGCAGCTCTACCCATACCGATTCCACATCCTCCAAGCTAATGTCCTTCCTTTCCACTGCGTTAATCTCCTCTCTAACCAGCAACGCTACCCCACCTCCTTTTCCTTTCTCTCTATCCCTCCTGAATATTGAATATCCCTGGATGTTCAGCTCCCAGCCTTGGTCACCCTGGAGCCATGTCTCCGTGATGCCAACTATATCATAATCATTAATTGCTATCTGCACGTTCAACTCATCCACCTTATTATGAATGCTCCTTGCATTGAGACACAAAGCCTTCAGGCTTGTTTTTACAACGCTCTTACCCCTTATACAATTATGTTGAAAAGTGGCTCTTTTTGATTTTTGCCCTGGATTTGTCTGCCTGCCACTTTTACTTTTCACCTTGCTACCTGTTGCTTCCGCCCGCATTTTACACCACTCTGTTTCTCTGCTCACCCATTTAAGAACCCCACCACCTCTTATTCTCTGTTTATTATTGTTTCTTCTTCCCCCCCTACATGTTGGGTCTGAGTGCTATCCTTCTCTGCCTCCTGCCTCACACACCGTCTAATAGCATTCTCTATTTGAGTCCCTCCCCCAACCATTCTAGTTTAAAGTCTCCCCAGTAGCCTCTGCAGATATCCCTGCCAGGATATCGGTTCCCCTCAGGTTCAAGTGCAACCCATCCTTTTTGTACAGGTAGAACCTTCCACAAAAGAGGTCCCAATGATCCAGAAATTTGAATCCCTCCCTTCTGCACCAGTCCTTCAGCCACGCATTTATCCTCCACCTCGCTCCATTCCTACTCTCACTGTCGCGTGGCACAGGCAGTAATCCCGAGATTGTTACCTTTGCTGTCCTTCTCTTTAACTCCCCTCCTAACTCCCTAGATTCTCCTTTCAGGACCTCTTCTCTTTTTTTACCTATGTCATTGGTACCTATATGTATCACGACCTCGGGCTCCTCTCCCTGCCCTTTCAGGATGTCTTGGACACGTTGAGACTCATCACAGACCCTGGCACCAGGGAGGCAAACTACCATCCGGGTCTCCCGACTGCGTCCACAGAATCGCCTGTCTGACCCCCTAACTATAGTGTCACCTATTAATATTGCCCTCCTCTTCTTTTCCTTACCCTTCAGAGCAACAGGACCGGTCTCTATACCGGAGGCCCGGCCGCTGTCGCTACCCCCAGGTAGGCTGTCCAACCCAACAGTGCTCAAACAGGAGTACTTATTGTCAAGGTGTACAGCCACCGGGGTACTCTCTAGTCCCTGCCTGTGCCCCTTGCCTCTCCCAACTGTGATCCACTTGTCTGCCTCCTGTGGTGTTGGAGTGACCACATCCCTGTAACTGCTCTCAATGACTTCCTCGCTCTCCCTGACCAGACGGAGGTCATCGAGCTGCTGCTCCAGGTTCCTAATACGGTCCAAGTTCGCCACAAAATCGGCGTGGTCGCCATATTTCCGGCAAAGTCGCCACAAATCAGGCAAGCTCGCCATAAATCCGGCAAGGTCGCCATAGATCCGGCAAGTTCGCCACAAATCCGGCAAGGTCGTCATATTTCCGGCAAGGTCGCCGTAAATCCGGCAAGGTCGCAACAAATCCGGCGAGGACGCTATATTTCCGGCAAGGTCGCCATAATTCCGGCAAGGTCGCCAGAAACCCGGAGAGCTCGCCATCTTTCCGGCAAGGTCGCCATAAATCCGGCAAGGTCGCCATAAATCCGGCGAGGTCGCCATATGTTCGTCAAGGTCGCCATAAATCCGGCAAGGTAGCCACAAATCCGGGAAGGTCGCCATATTTCCGGCAAGGTCGCCACAAATCCGGCCAGGGCGCCATATTTCCGGCAAGGTCGCCATAAATCCCGCAAGGTCGCCACAAATCCGGCAAGGTTGACATATTTCCAGCAAGGTCTCCATAAATCCGGCAAGGTCGCCACAAACCCGGCGAGGTCGCCACATTTCCGGCAAGGTCGTCCTAAATCCCGCGAGGCCGCCATAAATCCGGCGAGGTCGCCATATTTCCGGCAAGGTCGCCATTAATCCGGCGAGGTCGCCATAAATCCGGCGAGGTCGCAATATTTCCGGCAAGGACGCCATAAATCCGGCGAGGTCGCCATATTTCCGGCAAGGTCGCCATATATCCGGCAAGGTCGCCACAAATCTGGCGAGGACGCCATATTTCCGGCAAGGTGGCCATAAATCCGGCAAGGTCGCCATATATCCGACGAGGTCGCCATATTTCCGGCGTCGCCACAAATCCTGCCAGCTCGCCATTAATCCGGAGAGATCGCCATATTTCAGGCAAGGTCGCCATAAAACCGGCAAGGTCGCCATAATTCGGGCAAGGTCGCCATAAATCCGGCATGGTCGCCATAAATCCGGCGAGGTCGCCACATTTCCGGCAAGGTCGTCCTAAATCCGGCGAGGCCGCCATAAATCCGGCGAGGTCGCCATATCTCCGGCGTCGCCACAAATCCTGCAAGGTCGCCATAAATCCGGAGAAGTCGCCATATTTCAGGCAAGGTCGCCACAAAACCGGCCAGGTCGCCATAATTCGGCAAGCTCGCCATAAATCCGGCATGGTCGCCATAAATCCGGCGAGGTCGCCACATTTACGGCAAGGTCATCCTAAATCCGGCGAGGCCGCCATAAATCCGGCGAGGTCGCCATATTTCCGGCAAGGTCGCCATAAATCCGGCGACGTCGCCATATTTCCGGCAAGGACGCCATAAATCCGGCGAGGTCGCCATATTTCCGGCAAGGTCGCCATATATCCGGCAAGGTCGCCATAAATCCGGCGAGGTCGCCATATTTCCGGCAAGGACGCCACAAATCCGGCGACGTCACCATATTTCCGGCAAGGTCGCCATATATCCGGCAAGGTCGCCATAAATCCGGCGAGGTCGCCATATTCGCGGCAAAGTCGCGACAAATCCGGCAAGGTCGCCATAAATCCGGCAAGGTCGCCAGAAATCCGGCAAGGTCGCCATATTTCCGGCAAGGTCGCCACAAATCCGGCAAGGTCGCCATAAATCCACAAGGTCGCCAGAAATCCACAAGGTCGTCACAAATCCGGCGAAGTAGCCATATGTCCGGCAAGGTCGCCAGAAATCCAAAAGGTCGCCATATTTCCGGCAAGGTCGCCATAAATCCTGCGAGGTCGCCATATTTCCGGCAAGGTCTCCATAATTCCGGGAGGTCGCCATATTTCCGGCAAGGTCGCCATATTTCCGGCAAGGTCGCCATATTTCCGGCAAGTTCGCCACAAATTCGGCGAGGTCGCCATATTTCCGGCAAGGTCGCCATAGATCCGGCAAAGACGCCATAAATCCGGCGAGGTCGCCATATTTCCGGCAAAGTCGCCACAAATCAGGCAAGCTCGCCATAAATCCGGCAAGGTCGCCATAGATCCGGCAAGTTCGCCACAAATCCGGCAAGGTCGCCATATTTCCGGCAAGGTCGCCGTAAATCCGGCAAGGTCGCAACAAATCCGGCGAGGACGCTATATTTCCGGCAAGGTCGCCATAAATCCGGCAAGGTCGCCAGAAACCCGGAGAGCTCGCCATAAATCCGGCAAGGTCGCCATAAATCCGGCGAGGTCGCCATATGTCCGTCAAGGTCGCCATAAATCCGGCAAGGTAGCCACAAATCCGGGAAGGTCGCCATATTTCCGGCAAGGTCGCCACAAATCCGGTCAAGGCGCCATATTTCCGGCAAGGTCGCCATAAATCCCGCAAGGTCGCCACAAATCCGGCAAGGTTGACATATTTCCAGCAAGGTCTCCATAAATCCAGCAAGGTCGCCACAAACCCGGCGAGGTCGCCACATTTCCGGCAAGGTCGTCCTAAATCCCGCGAGGCCGCCATAAATCCGGCGAGGTCGCCATATTTCCGGCAAGGTCGCCATAAATCCGGCGAGGTCGCCATAAATCCGGCGAGGTCGCAGTATTTCCGGCAAGGAGGCCATAAATCCGGCGAGGTCGCCATATTTCCGGCAAGGTCGCCATATATCCGGCAAGGTCGCCACAAATCTGGCGAGGACGCCATATTTCCGGCAAGGTGGCCATAAATCCGGCAAGGTCGACATATATCCGACGAGGTCGCCATATTTCCGGCGTCGCCACAAATCCTGCCAGCTCGCCATTAATCCGGAGTGATCGCCATATTTCAGGCAAGGTCGCCATAATTCGGGCAAGGTCGCCATAAATCCGGCATGGTCGCCATAAATCCGGCGAGGTCGCCACATTTCCGGCAAGGTCGTCCTAAATCCGGCGAGGCCGCCATAAATCCGGCGAGGTCGCCATATTTCCGGCGTCGCCACAAATCCTGCAAGGTCGCCATAAATCCGGAGAAGTCGCCATATTTCAGGCAAGGTCGCCACAAAACCGGCCAGGTCGCCATAATTCGGGCAAGGTCGCCATAAATCCGGCATGGTCGCCATAAATCCGGCGAGGTCGCCACATTTACGGCAAGGTCATCCTAAATCCGGCGAGGCCGCCATAAATCCGGCGAGGTCGCCATATTTCCGGCAAGGTCGCCACAAATCCGGCGAGGTAGCCATATTTCCGGCAAGGTCGCCATAAATCCGGCAAGGTCGCCACAAATACGGCTAGGTCGCCACAAATCCGGCGAGGTAGCCATATTTCCGGCAAGGTCGCCACAAATACGGCTAGGTCGCCATATTTCCGGCAAGGTCGGCATAAATCCAACAAGGTCGCCAAAAATCAAGGTCGCCATATTTCGGCAAAGTCACCATAAATCCGACAATGTCGCCACAAATCCGGTGAGGTCGCCATATTTTCCGGCAAGGTCGCCACAAATCCGGCAAGGTCACCATAAATCCGACAATGTCGCCACAAATCCGGCGAGGTCGCCATATTTCCGGCAAAGGTCGCCATAAATCCGGCGACGTCGCCATATTTCCGGCAAGGACGCCATAAATCCGGCGAGGTCGCCATATTTCCGGCAAGGTCGCCATATATCCGGCAAGGTCGCCATAAATCCGGCGAGGTCGCCATATTTCCGGCAAGGGACGCCACAAATTCGGCAAGGTCGCCATAAATCCGGCAAGGTCGCCAGAAATCCAGGAAAGGTCGGTTTATATTTCCGGCAATGTCGCCATATACCCGGGAAGGTCGCCACAAATCCAGCAAGGTCGCCATATCTCCGGCAAGGTAGCCAGAAATCCTCAAGGTCGCCATAAATCCGGCGACGTAGCCATATTTCCGGCAAGGTCGCCATAAATCCGGCAAGGTCGCCCACAAATTCGGCGAGGTCGCTATATATCCGGCGAGGTCGCCATATTTCCGGCGTCGCCACAAATCCTGCAAGGTCGCCATAAATCCGGAGAGGTCGCCATATTTCAGGCAAGTTCGCCACAAAACCGGCAAGGTCGCCATAATTCGGGCAAGGTCGCCATATCTCCGGCAATGCCGCCAGAAATACGGCAAGGTCGTCCTAAAATCCGGCGAGGCCGCCATTTTTCCGGCGAGGTCGCCATAAATCCGGCGAGGTCGCCACAAATCCGGCGAGGTCGCCATATTTCCGGCATGGTCGGCATAAATCCGGCAAGGTCGCCACAAATCCGGCGAGGACGCCATATTTCCGGCAAGGTCGCCATAAATCCGGCAAGGTCGCCATATATCCGGCGAGGTCGCCATATTTCCCGCAAGGTCGCCACAAATCCGGCAAGTTCGTCATAATCCGGCGAGGTCGCCATGTTTCCGGCGTCGCCACAAATCCTGCAAGGTGGCCATAAATCCGGAGAGTTCGCCATATTCAGGCAAGGTTCGGCACAAATCCGAAAGGTCGCCATAAATCCGGCAAGGCCGCCACAAGTCCGGCAAGGTCGCCATATTTCCGGCAAGGTCGCCATAAATCCGGCGATGTTGCCATATTTCCGGCAAGGACGCCATAAATCCGGCGAGGTCGCCATATTTCCGGCAAGGTCACCATATATCCGGTAAGGTCGCCATAAATCCCGGCGAGGTCGCCATATTTCCGGCAAAGTCGCCACAAAATCCGGGAAGGTCGCCATAAATCCGGCCAGGTCGCCAGAAATCCGGCAAGGTCGCCTATTTCCCGCAAGGTCGCCATACATCCGGCAAGATCGCCACAAATCCGGCAAGGTCGCAATATTTCCGACATGGTCGCCATAAATCCGGCAAGGTCGCCACAAATCCGGCAAGGTCGCCATATTCCCGGCAAGGTCGCCATAAATCCGGCAAGGTCGCCACAAATACGGCTAGGTCTCCACAAATCCGGCGAGGTAGCCATATTTCCGGCAAGGTCGCCACAAATACGGCTAGGTCGCCATATTTCCGGCAAGGTCGGCATAAATCCGACAAGGTCGCCAAAAATCAAGGTCGCCATATTTCCGGCAAGGTCACCATAAATCCGATAAGTCGCCACAAATCCGGTGAGGTCGCCATATTTCCGGCAAGGTCGCCACAAATCCGGCAGGTCACCATAAATCCGACAATGTCGCCACAAATCCGGCGAGGTCGCCATATTTCCGGCAAGGTCGCCATAAATCCGGCGACGTCGCCATATTTCGGCAAGGACGCCATGAATCCGGCGAGTCGCCATATATCCGGCAAGGTCGCCATAAATCCGGCGAGGTCGCCATATTTCCGGCAAGGACGCCACAAATTCGGCAAGGTCGCCATAAATCCGGCAAGGTCGCCAGAAATCAGGAAAGGTCGGTTTATATTTCCGGCAATGTCGCCATATACCCGGGAAGGTCGCCACAAATCCGGCAAGGTCGCCATATCTCCGGCAAGGTAGCCAGAAATCCTCAAGGTCGCCATAAATCCGGCGACGTAGCCATATTTCCGGCAAGGTCGCCATAAATCCGGCAAGGTCGCCACAAATTCGGCGAGGTCGCTATATATCCGGCGAGGTCGCCATATTTCCGGCGTCGCCACAAATCCTGCAAGGTCGCCATAAATCCGGAGAGGTCGCCATATTTCAGGCAAGTTCGCCACAAAACCGGCAAGGTCGCCATAATTCGGGCAAGGTCGCCATATCTCCGGCAATGCCGCCAGAAATACGGCAAGGTCGTCCTAAATCCGCGAGGCCGCCATTTTTCCGGCGAGGTCGCCATAAATCCGGCGAGGTCGCCACAAATCCGGCGAGGTCGCCATATTTCCGGCATGTCGGCATAAATCCGGCAAGGTCGCCACAAATCCGGCGAGGACGCCATATTTCCGGCAAGGTCGCCATAATCCGGCAAGGTCGCCATATATCCGGCGAGGTCGCCATATTTCCCGCAAGGTCGCCACAAATCCGGCAAGTTCGTCATAAATCCGGCCAGGTCGCCATGTTTCCGGCGTCGCCACAAATCCTGCAAGGTGGCCATAAATCCGGAGAGTTCGCCATATTTCAGGCAAGGTCGGCACAAATCCGGAAAGGTCGCCATAAATCCGGCAAGGCCGCCACAAGTACGGCAAGGTCGCCATATTTCCGGCAAGGTCGCCATAAATCCGGCGATGTTGCCATATTTCCGGCAAGGACGCCATAAATCCGGCGAGGTCGCCATATTTCCGGCAAGGTCACCATATATCCGGTAAGGTCGCCATAAATCCGGCGAGGTCGCCATAATTCCGGCAAAGTCCCGCCACAAATCCGGGAAGGTCGCCATAAATCCGGCCAGGTCGCCAGAAATCCGGCAAGGTCGCCATATTTCCCGCAAGGTCGCCATACATCCGGCAAGATCGCCACAAATCCGGCAAGGTCGCCATATTTCCGACATGGTCGCCATAAATCCGGCAAGGTCGCCACAAATCCGGCAAGGTCGCCATATTCCCGGCAAGGTCGCCATAAATCCGGCATGTCGCCACAAATCCGGCAAGATCGCCATATTTCCGGCAATGTCGCCATAAATCCGGCAAGGTCGCCACAAATCCGGCAAGGTCGCCATAGTTCCGGCAAGGTCGCCATTAAATCCGGCTAGGTCGCCATAAATCCGGCAAGGACGCCATAAATCCAGCAAGGTCGCCATATTTCCGGCAAGGTCGCCATAAATCCGGCGAGATCGCCATATTTCCGGCAAGGGCGCCATTTATCCGGCAAGGTCGCATTAAATCCGGCGAGGTCGCTATCTTTCCGGCAAGGTCGCCACAAATCCGGCAAGGACGCCATAAATCCGGCAAGGGCGCCATAAATCCAGCAAGGTCGCCATATTTCCGGCGAGGTCGCCATATTTCCGGCAAGGTCGCCATAGATCCGGCATGGTCGCCATAAATCCGGCGAGGTCGCCATATTTCCGGCAAACTCGCCACAAATCCGGCAAGGTCGCCATAAATCCGGCAACGTCGCCATATTTCCGGCAAGTTCGCCACAAATCCGCAAAGTCGCCATATTTCCGGCAAGGACGCCGTAAATCCGGCAAGGTCGCAACAAATCCGACGAGGTCGCCATATTTCCGGCAAGGTCGCCATAAATCCCGCAAGGTCGCCACAAATCCGGCAAGGTCTATATATTTCCAGCAAGGTCTCCATAAATCCGGCATGGTCGCCACAAATCCGCGAGGAAAGCAGGTCGCCATAAATCCGGCAAGGTCGCCACAAATACGGCTAGGTCGCCATATTTCCGGCACGGTCGGCATAAATCCGGCAAGGTCGCCACAAATCAAGGTCGCCATAAATCCGACAAGGTCGCCATAAATCCGACAAGGTCGCCACAAATCCGGCGAGGTCGACATATTTCCGGCAAGGTCGCGACAAATCCGGCAAGGTCGCCATAAATCCGGCGAGGTCGCCATATTTCCGGCAAGGTCGCCATAGATCCGGCATGGTCGCCATAAATCCGTCGAGGTCGCCATATTTCCGGCAAACTCGCCACAAATCCGGCAAGGTCGCCATAAATCCGGCAACGTCGCCATATTTCCGGCAAGTTCGCCACAAATCCGGCAAGGTCGCCATATTTCCGGCAAGGACGCCATAAATCCGGCAAGGTCGCAACAAATCCGACGAGGACGCCATATTTCCGGCAAGGTCACCATAAATCCCGCAAGGTCGCCACAAATCCGGCAAGGTCTACATATTTCCAGCAAGGTATCCATAAATCCGGCATGGTCGCCACAAATCCGGCGAGGAAGCCATAAATCCGGCAAGGTCGCTATAAATCCGGCAAGGACGCCATAAATCCAGCAAGGTCGCCATATTTCCGGCAACGTCGCCATATATCCGGCGAGGTAGCCATATTGCCGGCAAGGTCGACATAAATCCGGCAAGGTCGCCACAAATATGGCGAGGTCGCCATATTTCCGGCAAGGTCGCCATAAATCCGGCAAGGTCGCCACAAATACGGCTAGGTCGCCATATTTCCGGCAAGGTCGGCATAAATCCGGCAAGGTCGCCACAAATCAAGGTCGCCATAAATCCGACAAGGTCGCCATAAATCCGACAAGGTCGCCACAAATCCGGAAAGGTCGCCATAAATTCGTCAAGTTCGCCACAAAACAGGCCAGGTCGCCATAATTCGGGCAAGGTCGCCATAAATCCGGCATGGTCGCCATAAATCCGGCGAGGTCGCCTCATTTCCGGCTAGGGCGTCCTAAATCCGGCGAGGCCGCCATAAATCCGGCGAGGTCGCCATATTTCCGGTAAAGGTCGCCATAAATCCGGCGAGGTCGCCATATTTCCGGCAAGGACGCCATAAATCCGGCGAGGACGCCATATTTCCGGCAAGGTCGCCATATATCCGGCAAGGTCGCCATAAATCCGGCGAGATCGCGATATTTCCGGCAAGGGCGCCACAAATTCGGCAAGGTCGCCATAAATCCGCCAAGGTCGCCAGAAATCAGGCAAGGTCGCCATATTTCCGGCAAGGTCGCCATATATCCGGCAAGGTGACCACAAATGCGGCAAAGGTCGCCTTATTTCCGGCAAGGTCGCCATAAATCCGGCAAGGTCGCCACAAATCCGGCCAGCTCGCCATATTTCCGGCAAGGTCGCCATAAATCCGGCAAGGTCGCCACAAACCCGGCAAGGTCGCCATATTTCCGGCAAGGTCGCCATAAATCCGGCAAGGTCGCCACAAATCGGCAAGGTCGCCACAAATCCGGCAAGGTCGCCATATTTCCGGCAAGGTCGCCATAAACTCTGCAAGGTCACCACAAATCAGGCAAAGTCGCCATATTTCCGGCAAGGTCGCCATAAATCCGGCGAGGTCGCCATATTTCCGGCAAGGACGCCATAAATCCGGCGAGGTCGCCATATTTCCGGCAAGGTCGCCATATATCCGGCAAGGTCGCCATAAATCCGGCGAGGTCGCCATATTTCCGGCAAGGTCGCCACTAATTCGGCAAGGTCGCCATAAATTCGCCAAGGTCGCCAGAAATCAGGCAAGGTCGCCATATTTCCGGCAAGGTCGCCATATATACGGCAAGGTGGCCACAAATCCGGCAAGGTCGCCTTATTTCCGGCAAGGTCGCCATAAATCCGGCAAGGTCGCCACAAATCCGGCAAGGTCGCCATATTTCCGGCAAGGTCGCCATAAACCCGGCAAGGTTGCCACAAATCCGGCAAGGTCGCCATATTTCCGGCAAGGTCGCCATAAATCCGGCGAGATCGCGATATTTCCGGCAAGGGCGCCACAAATTCGGCAAGGTCGCCATAAATCCGCCAAGGTCGCCAGAAATCAGGCAAGGTCGCCATATTTCCGGCAAGGTCGCCATATATCCGGCAAGGTGACCACAAATCCGGCAAAGGTCGCCTTATTTCCGGCAAGGTCGCCATAAATCCGGCAAGGTCGCCACAAATCCGGCCAGCTCGCCATATTTCCGGCAAGGTCGCCATAAATCCGGCAAGGTCGCCACAAACCCGGCAAGGTCGCCATATTTCCGGCAAGGTCGCCATAAATCCGGCAAGGTCGCCACAAATCCGGCAAGGTCGCCATATTTCCGGCAAGGTCGCCATAAACCCTGCAAGGTCACCACAAATCAGGCAAAGTCGCCATATTTCCGGCAAGGTCGCCATAAATCCGGCGAGGTCGCCATATTTCCGGCAAGGACGCCATAAATCCGGCGAGGTCGCCATATTTCCGGCAAGGTCGCCATATATCCGGCAAGGTCGCCATAAATCCGGCGAGGTTGCCATATTTCCGGCAAGGTCGCCACTAATTCGGCAAGGTCGCCATAAATTCGCCAAGGTCGCCAGAAATCAGGCAAGGTCGCCATATTTCCGGCAAGGTCGCCATATATCCGGCAAGGTGGCCACAAATCCGGCAAGGTCGCCTTATTTCCGGCAAGGTCGCCATAAATCCGGCAAGGTCGCCACAAATCCGGCAAGGTCGCCATATTTCCGGCAAGGTCGCCATAAACCCGGCAAGGTTGCCACAAATCCGGCAAGGTCGCCATATTTCCGGCAAGGTCGCCATAAATCCTGCAAGGTCGCCAGAACTCAGGCATAGTCGCCATATTTCCGGCAAGGTCGCCATAATTCCGGCATGGTCGCCACACATCCGGCAAGGTCGCCATATTTCCGGCAAGGACGCCATAAATCCGGCAAGGTCGTCACAAATCCGGCAAGCTCGCCATGTTTCCGGCAAGGTCGCCATTAATCCGGCAAGGTCGCCACAAATCCGGCAAGGTCGCCATATTTCCGGCAAGGACGCCATAAAACCGGCAACGTTGCCAAAAATCCGGCGAGGTCGCCATATTTGCGTCAAGGTCGCCATAAATCCGGCGAGGTCGCCATATTTCCGGCAATGTCGCCATAAATCCTGCAAGGTCGCCATAAATCTGGCGAGGTCGCCATATTTCCGGCAAGGTCGCCACAAATCCGGCAAGGTCGCCATAAATCCGGCAAGTTCGCCACAAAACCGGCAAGATCGCCATAATTCGGGCAAGGTCGCCATAAATCCGGCATGGTCGCCATAAATCCGGCGAGGTCGCCACATTTCCGGCAAGGTCGTCCTAAATCCGGCGAGGCCGCCATAAATCCGGCGAGGTCGCCATATTTCCGGCAAGGTCGCCATAAATCCGGCAAGGTCGCCATAAATCCGGCAAGGACGCCATATATCCGGCAAGGTCGCCATAAAGCCGGCGAGGTCGCCATATTTCCGGCAAGGTCGCCACTAATTCGGCAAGGCCGCCATAAATTCGCCAAGGTCGCCAGAAATCAGGCAAGGTCGCCATATTTCCGGCAAGGTCGCCATATATCCGGCAAGGTGGGAACAAATCCGGCAAGGTCGCCTTATTTCCGGCAAGGTCGCCATAAATCCGGCAAGGTCGCCACAAATCCGGCAAGGTCGCCATATTTCCGGCAAGGTCGCCATAAACCCGGCAAGGTTGCCACAAATCCGGCAAGGTCGCCATATTTCCGGCAAGGTCGCCATAAATCCTGCAAGGTCGCCAGAACTCAGGCAAAGTCGCCATATTTCCGGCAAGGTCGCCATAATTCCGGCATGGTCGCCACACATCCGGCAAGGTCGCCATATTTCCGGCAAGGACGCCATAAATCCGGCAAGGTCGTCACAAATCCGGCAAGATCGCCATGTTTCCGGCAAGGTCGCCATTAATCCGGCAAGGTCGCCACAAATCCGGCAAGGTCGCCATATTTCCGGCAAGGACGCCATAAAACCGGCAACGTCGCCATAAATCCGGCGAGGTCGCCATATTTCCGGCAAGGTCGCCACAAATGCGGCAAGGTCGCCATAAATCCGGCAAGGTCGCCATATTACCGGCAAGGTCGCCATAAATCCGGCAAGGTGGTCACAAATCCGGCAAGCTCGCCATGTTTCCAGCAAGGTCGCCATTAATCCGGCAAGGTCGGCACAAATCCGGCAAGGTCGCCATATTTCCGGCAAGGACGCCACAAAAGCGGCAAGGTCGCAAAAAATCCGGCGAGGTCGCCATATTTCCGTCAAGGTCGCCATAAATCTGGCGAGCTCGCCATATTTCCGGCAAGGTCGCCACAAATCCGGCATGGTCGCCATAAATCCCGCGAGGTCTATATATTTCCGGCATGGTCGCCACAAATCCGGCAAGATGGCCATAAATCGGGCAAGGTCGCCACAAATCCGGCAAGGTCGCCATAATTCCGGCAAGGTCGCCATAAATCCGGCAAGGTCGCCACAAATCCGGCATGGTCGCCATATTTCCGGCAAGGTCGCCATATTAACGGCAAGGTCGCCATAAATCCGGCAATGTCGCCACAAATCCGGCATGGTCGCCATATTTCCGGCAAGGTCGCCATAAATCCGGCAATGTCGCCACAAATCCGGCATGGTCGCCATATTTCCGGCAAGATCGCCATAAATCCTGCAAGGTCGCCAGAACTCAGGCAAAGTCGCCATATTTCCGGCAAGGTCGCCATAATTCCGGCATGGTCGCCACACATCCGGCAAGGTCGCCATATTTCCGGCAAGGACGCCATAAATCCGGGAAGGTCGTCACAAATCCGGCAAGCTCGCCATGTTTCCGGCAAGGTCGCCATTAATCCGGCAAGGTCGCCACAAATCCGGCAAGGTCGCCATATTTCCGGCAAGGACGCCATAAAACCGGCAACGTCGCCATAAATCCGGCGAGGTCGCCATATTTCCGGCAAGGACGCCATAAAACCGGCAACGTCGCCATAAATCCGGCGAAGTCGCCATATTTCCGGCAAGGTCGCCACAAATGCGGCAAGGTCGCCATAAATCCGGCAAGGTCGCCATATTACCGGCAAGGTCGCCATAAATCCGGCAAGGTCGTCACAAATCCGGCAAGCTCGCCATGTTTCCGGCAAGGTCGCCATTAATCCGGCAAGGTCGGCACAAATCCGGCAAGGTCGCCATATTTCCGGCAAGGACGCCACAAAAGCGGCAAGATCGCAAAAAATCCGGCGAGGTCGCCATATTTCCGTCAAGGTCGCCATAAATCTGGCGAGGTCGCCATATTTCCGGCAAGGTCGCCACAAATCCGGCATGGTCGCCATAAATCCCGCGAGGTCTATATATTTCCGGCATGGTCGCCACAAATCCGGCAAGGTCGCCATAATTCCGGCATGGTCGCCACACATCCGGCAAGGTCGCCATATTTCCGGCAAGGACGCCATAAATCCGGCAAGGTCGTCACAAATCCGGCAAGCTCGCCATGTTTCCGGCAAGGTCGCCATTAATCCGGCAAGGTCGCCACAAATCCGGCAAGGTCGCCATATTTCCGGCAAGGACGCCATAAAACCGGCAACGTCGCCATAAATCCGGCGAGGTCGCCATATTTCCGGCAAGGTCGCCACAAATGCGGCAAGGTCGCCATAAATCCGGCAAGGTCGCCATATTACCGGCAAGGTCGCCATAAATCCGGCAAGGTCGTCACAAATCCGGCAAGCTCGCCATGTTTCCGGCAAGGTCGCCATTAATCCGGCAAGGTCGCCACAAATCCGGCAAGGTCGCCATATTTCCGGCATGGTCGCCACACATCCGGCAAGGTCGCCATATTTCCGGCAAGGACGCCATAAATCCGGCAAGGTCGTCACAAATCCGGCAAGCTCGCCATGTTTCCGGCAAGGTCGCCATTAATCCGGCAAGGTCGCCACAAATCCGGCAAGGTCGCCATATTTCCGGCAAGGACGCCATAAAACCGGCAACGTCGCCATAAATCCGGCGAGGTCGCCATATTTCCGGCAAGGTCGCCACAAATGCGGCAAGGTCGCCATAAATCCGGCAAGGTCGCCATATTACCGGCAAGGTCGCCATAAATCCGGCAAGGTCGTCACAAATCCGGCAAGCTCGCCATGTTTCCGGCAAGGTCGCCATTAATCCGGCAAGGTCGCCACAAATCCGGCAAGGTCGCCATATTTCCGGCAAGGACGCCATAAAACAGGCAACGTCGCCATAAATCCGGCGAGGTCGCCATATTTCCGGCAAGGACGCCATAAAACCGGCAACGTCCCCATAAATCCGGCGAGGTCGCCATATTTCCGGCAAGGTCGCCACAAATGCGGCAAGGTCGCCATAAATCCGGCAAGGTCGCCATATTACCGGCAAGGTCGCCATAAATCCGGCAAGGTCGTCACAAATCCGGCAAGCTCGCCATGTTTCCGGCAAGGTCGCCATTAATCCGGCAAGGTCGGCACAAACCCGGCAAGGTCGCCATATTTCCGGCAAGGACGCCACAAAAGCGGCAAGATCGCAAAGAATCCGGCGAGGTCGCCATATTTCCGTCAAGTTCGCCATAAACCTGGCGAGGTCGCCATATTTCCGGCAAGGTCGCCACAAATCCGGCATGGTCGCCATAAATCCCGCGAGGTCTATATATTTCCGGCATGGTCGCCACAAATCCGGCAAGGTGGCCATAAATCCGGCAAGGTCGCCACAAATCCGGCAAGGTCGCCATAATTCCGGCAAGGTCGCCATAAATCCGGCAAGGTCGCCACAAATCCGGCAAGGTCTCCATATTTCCGGCAAGGTCGCCACTAATTCGGCAAGGCCGCCATAAATTCGCCAAGGTCGCCAGAAATCAGGCAAGGTCGCCATATTTCCGGCAAGGTCGCCATATATCCGGCAAGGTGGGAACAAATCCGGCAAGGTCGCCTTATTTCCGGCAAGGTCGCCATAAATCCGGCAAGGTCGCCACAAATCCGGCAAGGTCGCCATATTTCCGGCAAGGTCGCCATAAACCCGGCAAGGTTGCCACAAATCCGGCAAGGTCGCCATATTTCCGGCAAGGTCGCCATAAATCCTGCAAGGTCGCCAGAACTCAGGCAAAGTCGCCATATTTCCGGCAAGGTCGCCATAATTCCGGCATGGTCGCCACACATCCGGCAAGGTCGCCATATTTCCGGCAAGGACGCCATAAATCCGGCAAGGTCGTCACAAATCCGGCAAGATCGCCATGTTTCCGGCAAGGTCGCCATTAATCCGGCAAGGTCGCCACAAATCCGGCAAGGTCGCCATATTTCCGGCAAGGACGCCATAAAACCGGCAACGTCGCCATAAATCCGGCGAGGTCGCCATATTTCCGGCAAGGTCGCCACAAATGCGGCAAGGTCGCCATAAATCCGGCAAGGTCGCCATATTACCGGCAAGGTCGCCATAAATCCGGCAAGGTGGTCACAAATCCGGCAAGCTCGCCATGTTTCCGGCAAGGTCGCCATTAATCCGGCAAGGTCGGCACAAATCCGGCAAGGTCGCCATATTTCCGGCAAGGACGCCACAAAAGCGGCAAGGTCGCAAAAAATCCGGCGAGGTCGCCATATTTCCGTCAAGGTCGCCATAAATCTGGCGAGCTCGCCATATTTCCGGCAAGGTCGCCACAAATCCGGCATGGTCGCCATAAATCCCGCGAGGTCTATATATTTCCGGCATGGTCGCCACAAATCCGGCAAGATGGCCATAAATCGGGCAAGGTCGCCACAAATCCGGCAAGGTCGCCATAATTCCGGCAAGGTCGCCATAAATCCGGCAAGGTCGCCACAAATCCGGCATGGTCGCCATATTTCCGGCAAGGTCGCCATATTAACGGCAAGGTCGCCATAAATCCGGCAATGTCGCCACAAATCCGGCATGGTCGCCATATTTCCGGCAAGGTCGCCATAAATCCGGCAATGTCGCCACAAATCCGGCATGGTCGCCATATTTCCGGCAAGATCGCCATAAATCCTGCAAGGTCGCCAGAACTCAGGCAAAGTCGCCATATTTCCGGCAAGGTCGCCATAATTCCGGCATGGTCGCCACACATCCGGCAAGGTCGCCATATTTCCGGCAAGGACGCCATAAATCCGGGAAGGTCGTCACAAATCCGGCAAGCTCGCCATGTTTCCGGCAAGGTCGCCATTAATCCGGCAAGGTCGCCACAAATCCGGCAAGGTCGCCATATTTCCGGCAAGGACGCCATAAAACCGGCAACGTCGCCATAAATCCGGCGAGGTCGCCATATTTCCGGCAAGGACGCCATAAAACCGGCAACGTCGCCATAAATCCGGCGAAGTCGCCATATTTCCGGCAAGGTCGCCACAAATGCGGCAAGGTCGCCATAAATCCGGCAAGGTCGCCATATTACCGGCAAGGTCGCCATAAATCCGGCAAGGTCGTCACAAATCCGGCAAGCTCGCCATGTTTCCGGCAAGGTCGCCATTAATCCGGCAAGGTCGGCACAAATCCGGCAAGGTCGCCATATTTCCGGCAAGGACGCCACAAAAGCGGCAAGATCGCAAAAAATCCGGCGAGGTCGCCATATTTCCGTCAAGGTCGCCATAAATCTGGCGTGGTCGCCATATTTCCGGCAAGGTCGCCACAAATCCGGCATGGTCGCCATAAATCCCGCGAGGTCTATATATTTCCGGCATGGTCGCCACAAATCCGGCAAGGTCGCCATAATTCCGGCATGGTCGCCACACATCCGGCAAGGTCGCCATATTTCCGGCAAGGACGCCATAAATCCGGCAAGGTCGTCACAAATCCGGCAAGCTCGCCATGTTTCCGGCAAGGTCGCCATTAATCCGGCAAGGTCGCCACAAATCCGGCAAGGTCGCCATATTTCCGGCAAGGACGCCATAAAACCGGCAACGTCGCCATAAATCCGGCGAGGTCGCCATATTTCCGGCAAGGTCGCCACAAATGCGGCAAGGTCGCCATAAATCCGGCAAGGTCGCCATATTACCGGCAAGGTCGCCATAAATCCGGCAAGGTCGTCACAAATCCGGCAAGCTCGCCATGTTTCCGGCAAGGTCGCCATTAATCCGGCAAGGTCGCCACAAATCCGGCAAGGTCGCCATATTTCCGGCAAGGACGCCACAAAAGCGGCAAGATCGCAAAAAATCCGGCGAGGTCGCCATATTTCCGTCAAGGTCGCCATAAATCTGGCGAGGTCGCCATATTTCCGGCAAGGTCGCCACAAATCCGGCATGGTCGCCATAAATCCCGCGAGGTCTATATATTTCCGGCATGGTCGCCACAAATCCGGCAAGGTGGCCATAAATCCGGCAAGGTCGCCACAAATCCGGCAAGGTCGCCATAATTCCGGCAAGGTCGCCATAAATCCGGCAAGGTCGCCACAAATCCGGCAAGGTCTCCATATTTCCGGCAAGGTCGCCATAAATTCGGCAAGGTCGCCACAAATCCGGCATGGTCGCCATATTTCCGGCAAGGTCGCCATATTAACGGCAAGGTCGCCATAAATCCGGCAATGTCGCCACAAATCCGGCATGGTCGCCATATTTCCGGCAAGGTCGCCATAAATCCGGCAATGTCGCCACAAATCCGGCATGGTCGCCATATTTCCGGCAAGGTCGCCATAAATCCTGCAAGGTCGCCAGAACTCAGGCAAAGTCGCCATATTTCCGGCAAGGTCGCCATAATTCCGGCATGGTCGCCACACATCCGGCAAGGTCGCCATATTTCCGGCAAGGACGCCATAAATCCGGCAAGGTCGTCACAAATCCGGCAAGCTCGCCATGTTTCCGGCAAGGTCGCCATTAATCCGGCAAGGTCGCCACAAATCCGGCAAGGTCGCCATATTTCCGGCAAGGACGCCATAAAACCGGCAACGTCGCCATAAATCCGGCGAGGTCGCCATATTTCCGGCAAGGTCGCCACAAATGCGGCAAGGTCGCCATAAATCCGGCAAGGTCGCCATATTACCGGCAAGGTCGCCATAAATCCGGCAAGGTCGTCACAAATCCGGCAAGCTCGCCATGTTTCCGGCAAGGTCGCCATTAATCCGGCAAGGTCGCCACAAATCCGGCAAGGTCGCCATATATCCGGCAAGGACGCCACAAAAGCGGCAAGGTCGCAAAAAATCCGGCGAGGTCGCCATATTTCCGTCAAGGTCGCCATAAATCTGGCGAGGTCGCCATATTTCCGGCAAGGTCGCCACAAATCCGGCATGGTCGCCATAAATCCCGCGAGGTCTATATATTTCCGGCATGGTCGCCACAAATCCGGCAAGGTGGCCATAAATCCGGCAAGGTCGCCACAAATCCGGCAAGGTCGCCATAATTCCGGCAAGGTCGCCATAAATCCGGCAAGGTCGCCACAAATCCGGCAAGGTCTCCATATTTCCGGCAAGGTCGTCATAAATTCGGCAAGGTCGCCACAAATCCGGCATGGTCGCCATATTTCCGGCAAGGTCGCCGTATTAACGGCAAGGTCGCCATAAATCCGGCAATGTCGCCACAAATCCGGCATGGTCGCCATATTTCCGGCAAGGTCGCCATAAATCCGTCAATGTCGCCACAAATCCGGCATGGTCGCCATATTTCCGGCAAGGTCGCCATAAATCCGCAAGGTCGCCACAAATCCGGCAAGGTCGCCATATTTCCGGAAACGTCGCCAAAAATCGGCCAGGTCGCCACAAATTCGGGAAGGTCGCCATATTTCCGGCAAGGTCGCCATAAATCCGGGAACGTCGCCACAAATCCGGCAAGGTCGCCATATTTCCGGCAAGTGCGCCAGAAATCCGGCAATGTCGCCATATTTCCGGCAAGGTCGTCATAAATCCGGCAAGGTCGCCACAAGTCCGGCAAGGTCGGCATAAATCCGGCAAGGTCGCCACAAATCCGACAATGTCGCCATATTTCCGGCAAGGTCGCCATAAATCCGCAAGGTCGCCACAAATTCGGCAAGGTCGCCATATTTCCGGAAAGGTCGCCAAAAATCCGGCCTGGTCGCCACAAATTCGGCAAGGTCGCCATATTTCCGGTAAGGTCGCCATAAATGCGGGAACGTCGCCACAAATCCGGCAAGGTCGCCATATTTCCGGCAAGGTCGCCAGAAATCCGGCAATGTCGCCATATTTCCGGCAAGGTCGTCATAAATCCTGCAAGGTCGCCACAAGTCCGGCAAGGTCGGCATAAATCCGGCAAGGTCGCCACAAATCCGACAATGTCGCCATATTTCCGGCAAGGTGGCCATAAATCCGGCAAGCTCGCCATATTTCCGGCAAGGTCGTCATAAATCCGGCAAGGTCGCCACAAATCGGGCAAGGTCGCCATATTTCCGGCAAGGTCGCCACAAATCCGGCAAGGTGGCCATAAATCCGGCAAGTTCGCCACAAAACCGGCAAGGTCGCCATAATTCGGGCAAGGTCGCCATAAATCCGGCATGGTCGCCATAAATCCGGCGAGGTCGCCACATTTCCGGCAAGGTCGTCCTAAATCCGGCGAGGCCGCCATAAATCCGGCGAGGTCGGCATATTTCCGGCAAGGTCGCCATAAATCCGGCGAGGTCGCCATAAACCGGCGAGGTCGCCATATTTCCGGCAAGGTCGCCATATATCCGGCAAGGTCGCCATAAATCCGGCGACGTCGCCATATTTCCGGCAAGGTCGCCACTAATTCGGCAAGGTCGCCATAAATTCGCCAAGGTCGCCAGAAATCAGGCAAGGTCGCCATATTTCCGGCAAGGTCGCCATATATCCGGCAAGGTGGGCACAAATCCGGCAAAGTCGCCATAAAACCGGCAAGGTCGCCATAAATCTGCAAAGTCGCCATAACTCCGGCAAGGTCGCCGTATTTCCGTCACGGTCGCCATAAATCCGGCTAGGACGCCATAAATCCGACATATGTTGCCATATTTCCGGCAAGGTTGCCACAAATCAGGCAAGGTCGCCATAAATTCGGCAAGGTCGCCACAAATCCGACATGGTCGCCATATTTCCGGCAAGGTCGCCATAAATCCGGCAAGGTCGCCACAAATCGGGCAAGGACGCCATATTTTCGTCAAGGTCGCCATAAATCCGGCAAGTTTGCCTCAAATCCGGCAAGGTCGCTACATTCCCGGCGAGGTCGCCAACAATCCGGCAAGGTCGCCATAAATCCGGCAAGTTTGCCTCAAATCCGGCAATGTCGCCATATTTCCGGCAAAGTCGCAATTAATCCGGCAAGGTGGCGTCAAATCCGGCAAAGTCGCCACATTTCCGGCAAGGTTGCCATATTTCCGGCAAGGTCACCAAAAATCCGGCAAGATCGCAACATTTCCGTCGAGGTCGCCATAAATCCGACAAGGTCGCCACAAATCCGGCAAGGTCGCTACATTCCCGGCGAGGTCGCCAACAATCCGGCAAGGTCGCCACAAATCCGGCAAGGTCGCCCCATTTCAATCAAGGTAGCCACAAATTCGGCAGATTCGCGTCAAATCCGTCAAGGTCGCCACATTTCCCGCAAGGTCGCCATAGATCCGGCAAGGTCGCCACAAATCCGGCAAGGTCGCAACATTTCGGCAAGGTCGCCAGAAATCCGGTATCGTCGCCACAAATCCGGCAAGGTCGCCACATTTCCGGCAAGGTCGCCATGAATCCGCAAGGTCACCACAAGTCCGGCAACGTCGCGGCAAGTCCGGCAAGGTCGCCACATTTCAGGCAAGGTCGCCATAGATCCGGCAAGGTCGCCACAAATCCGGCAAGGTCGCAACATTTCGGCAAGGTCGCCAGAAATCCGGCATCTTCGCCACAAATCCCGCAAGGTCGCCACATTTCCGGCAAGGTCGCCATGAATCCGGCAAGGTCGCCACAAGTCCGGCAAGGTCGCCATAAATCCGGCAAGGTCGCCACAAATCCCACAAGGTCGCCATAAATCCGGCAAGGTCGCCACATTTGCGGCAAGGTCGCCCGAAATCCGGCATCGTCGCCACAAATCCGGCAAGGTCGCCACATTTCCGGCAAGGTCACCATGAAACCGGCAAGGTCGCCACATTTCCGCAAGGTCGCCATAAATCCGGCAAGGTCGCTACAAATCCCACAAGATCGCCATAAATCCGGCAAGATCGCCACAAATTCGGCAAGGTCGCCACATTTGAGGCAAGGTCGCCATGAATCCGGCAAGGTCGCCACATATAAGGCAAGGTCGCCACAATTCCGGCAAGGTCGCCATAATCCTGCCAGGTCGCCACAAATCCGGCAAGGTCTCCACATCTCCGGCAAGGTCGCCATTAATCCGGGAATGTCGCCATAAATCCGGCAAGGTCGCCACATTCCCGGCCAGGTCGCCATAAATCCGGCAAGGTCGCCACAAATCCGGCAAGGTCGCCACATTTCCGACAAGGTCGCCATAAATCCGGCAAGGTCGCCACAAATCCAGCAAGGTCGCCACAAATGCGGCAAGGTCGCCACATTTCCGGCAAGGTTGGCACATTTCCGGCAAGGTCGCCATTAATCCGGGAATGTCGCCATAAATCCGGCAAGGTCGCCACATTCCCGTCAAGGTCGCCATAAATCCGGCAAGGTCGCCACAAATCCGGCAAGGTCGCCACATTTCCGGCAAGGTCGCCATAAATCCGGCAAAGTCGCCACATATCCGGCAGGGTCGCCACATTTCCGGCAATGTCGCCATATTTCCGGCAAGGTCACCATAAATCCGGCAAGGTCGCCACAAATGCGGCAAGGTCGCAATAAATCCGGCAAGGTCGCCATATATCCGGCAAAGTCGCCATAAATCCGGCGAGGTCGCCATATTTCCGGCAATGTCGCCACAATTCCGGCAGTCGCCATAAATCGGGCAAGGTCGACACAAATCCGGTAAGGTCGCCACATCCCCGGCGAGGTCGCCATAAATCCGTCAAGGTCGCCACAAATCCGTCAAGGTCGCCACATTTCAGGCAAGGTCGCCATAAATCGGGCAAGGTCGCCACAAATCCGGCAAGGTCGACACATTTCCGGCAAGGTCGCCATTAATCCTGGAATTTCGCCATAAATCCGGCAAGGTCGCCACATTCCCGGCAAGGTCGCCATAAATCCGGCAAGGTCGCCGCAAATCCGGCAAGCTCGCCACAAATCCAGCAAGGTCGCCACAAATGCGGCAAGGTCGCCACATTTCCGGCAATGTCGCCATAAATTCGGCAAGTTCGCCACAAATCCGACAAGGTCGCCAGAAATCCGGCAAGGTCGCAACATTTCGGCAAGGTCGCCAGAAATCCGGTATCGTCGCCACAAATCCGGCAAGGTCGCCACATTTCCGGCAAGGTCGCCATGAATCCGCAAGGTCACCACAAGTCCGGCAACGTCGCGGCAAGTCCGGCAAGGTCGCCACATTTCAGGCAAGGTCGCCATAGATCCGGCAAGGTCGCCACAAATCCGGCAAGGTCGCAACATTTCGGCAAGGTCGCCAGAAATCCGGCATCTTCGCCACAAATCCCGCAAGGTCGCCACATTTCCGGCAAGGTCGCCATGAATCCGGCAAGGTCGCCACAAGTCCGGCAAGGTCGCCATAAATCCGGCAAGGTCGCCACAAATCCCACAAGGTCGCCATAAATCCGGCAAGGTCGCCACATTTGCGGCAAGGTCGCCCGAAATCCGGCATCGTCGCCACAAATCCGGCAAGGTCACCACATTTCCGGCAAGGTCACCATGAATCCGGCAAGGTCGCCACATTTCCGCAAGGTCGCCATAAATCCGGCAAGGTCGCTACAAATCCCACAAGATCGCCATAAATCCGGCAAGATCGCCACAAATTCGGCAAGGTCGCCACATTTGAGGCAAGGTCGCCATGAATCCGGCAAGGTCGCCACATATAAGGCAAGGTCGCCACAATTCCGGCAAAGTCGCCATAATCCTGCCAGGTCGCCACAAATCCGGCAAGGTCTCCACATCTCCGGCAAGGTCGCCATTAATCCGGGAATGTCGCCATAAATCCGGCAAGGTCGCCACATTCCCGGCCAGGTCGCCATAAATCCGGCAAGGTCGCCACAAATCCGGCAAGGTCGCCACATTTCCGACAAGGTCGCCATAAATCCGGCAAGGTCGCCACAAATCCAGCAAGGTCGCCACAAATGCGGCAAGGTCGCCACATTTCCCGCAAGGTTGGCACATTTCCGGCAAGGTCGCCATTAATCCGGGAATGTCGCCATAAATCCGGCAAGGTCGCCACATTCCCGGCAAGGTCGCCATAAATCCGGCAAGGTCGCCACAAATCCGGCAAGGTCGCCACATTTCCGGCAAGGTCGCCATAAATCCGGCAAAGTCGCCACATATCCGGCAGGGTCGCCACATTTCCGGCAATGTCGCCATATTTCCGGCAAGGTCACCATAAATCCGGCAAGGTCGCCACAAATGCGGCAAGGTCGCAATAAATCCGGCAAGGTCGCCATATATCCGGCAAAGTCGCCATAAATCCGGCGAGGTCGCCATATTTCCGGCAATGTCGCCACAATTCCGGCAGTCGCCATAAAT
>JAXLNO010005029.1:48325-92815 GCA_038087875.1 Malacoraja senta
AGGTCACCATATGTCCGTCAAGGTCGCCATAAAACCGGCAAGGCAGCCACAAATCCGGCAAGGTCGCCATATTTCCGGCAAGGTCGCCACAAATCCGGCCAGGGCGCCATAATTCCGCCCAAGGTCGCCATAAATCAGGCAAAGTCGCCACAAATCCGGCAAGGTCGCCATTTTTCCGACAAGGTCGCCATAAATCCCGCAAGGTCGCCACAAATCCGGCAAGTCGACATATTTTCAGCAAGGTCTCCATAAATCCGGCAAGGTCAACACAAATGCGGCAAGGTCGCCATAACTCTAGAACTAGGGGACTAGAACTAGGGGACATAGTTGTAGAATAAGGGGGGGCTCTTTAAAACTGAGATGAGGAAGAACTTCTTCACCCAGAGGGTGGTTAATTTATGGAATTCACTGCCCCAGGGAGCAGTGGAAGCAGAAACATTAAATATATTTAAGTCTAAAATAGATGGTTTTTAGCTGCCAAGGGGATAAGGGGCTACGGGGAGAGGGCAGGGATATGGACCTAGGTAGGGTTGGTATAGTAAGACCTGAGTGATCTCCTGGACAAGTGTCGATCGCCTGGATTGGGGTCGGAGAGGAATTTCCCGGATTTTTTTCCCGAATTGGACCTGGGTTTTTATCCGGTTTTTTGCCTCCCCAGGAGATCACTCGGTTCTTGGGGTGGAGAGGGGTGATATCGCTATAAAGGGGAGGGTAGTGTCTTGTGTCTGTGTCTTGTGTCTACTGTTTGTGGGTGGGGGTGTTTGTTTGTTTGGTGTTCAGCCATGAGCGAATGGCGGTGCGGGCTCGATGGACCTGGTGGTCTGCTCTCGCACCTACTTTCTATGATTCTATGAACTCGGGCAAGGTCGCCGTATTTCCGGCACGGTCGGCATAAATCCGGCTAGGACGCCATAAATCCGGCAAGGTCGCCATATTTCCGGCAAGGTCGTGTCAAATCCGGCAAGGTCGCCACATTTCCGGCAAAGTCGCCATAGATCCGTCAAGGTCGCCACGAATCCGGTAAGGTCGCAACATTTCGGCAAGGTCGCCAGAAATCCGGCATCGTCGCCACAAATCCGGCAAGGTCGCCACATTTCCGGCAAGGTCGCCATGAATCCGGCAAGGTCGCCACAAATCCGGCACGGTCGCCACATTTCCGGCAACGTCGCCATATTTCCGGCAAGGTCACCATAAATCCGGCAAGGTCGACACAAATGCGGCAATGTCGCAATAAATCCGGCAAGGTCGCCATATTTCCGGCAAGGTCGCCATAAATCCGCGAGGTCGCCATATTCCGGCCAGGTCGCCATAAATCCGGCAAGGTCGGCATAATCCCGGCGAGGTCGCCATGTATCCGGTAAAGTCGCCATAAATCCGGCAAAGTCCCCATATATCCGGCAAAGTCGCCATAAATCCGGCAAGGTCGCCATAAATCTGCAAAGTCACCATAACTCCGGCAAGGTCGCCGTATTTCCGGCACGGTCGCCATAAATCCGGCTAGGACGCCATAAATCCGGCAAGGTCGCCACATCCCCGGCAAGGTCGCCAAGAATCCGGCAAGGTCGCCACAAATCCGTCAAGGTCGCCACATTTCAAGCAAGGTCGCCATATATCCGGCAAGGTCGCCACAAATCCGGCAATGTCGCCACATTTCCGGCAAGGTCGCCATTAATCCGGGAATGTCGCCATAAATCCGGCAAGGTCGCCACATTCCGGGCAAGATCGCCATAAATCCGGCAAAGGTCGCCACAAATCCGGCATGGTCGCCACATTTCCGGCAATGTCGCCATATTTCCGGCAAGGTCACCATAAATCCGGCAAGGTCGACACAAATGCGGCAAGGTCGCAATAAATCCGGCAACGTCGCCATATTTCCGGCAAGGTCGCCATAAATCCGGCGAGGTCGCCATATTTCCGGCGAGGTCGCCATAAATCGGGCAAGGTCGCCAGAATTCCTGCGATGTCACCATAGTTCCGGCAAAGTCGCCATAAATCCGGCAAGTTTGCCATAAATCTGCAAACTCGCCATAGCTCCGGCAAGGTCGCCGTATTTCCGGCAAGGTCGTGTCAAATCCGGCAAGGTCGCCACATTTCCGGCAAGGTCACCATAGATCCGGCAAGGTCGCCACAATCCGGCAAGGTCGCAACATTTCGGCAAGGTCGCCAGAAATCCGGCATCGTCGCCACAAATCCGGCAAGGTCGCCACATTTCCGGCAAGGTCGCCATGAATCCGGCAAGGTCGCCACAAATCCGGCACGGTCGCCACATTTCCGGCAATGTCGCCATATTTCCGGCAAGGTCACCATAAATCCGGCAAGGTCGACACAAATGCGGCAAGGTCGCCAGAATTCCTGCGATGTCACCATAGTTCCGGCAAAGTCGCCATAAATCCGGCAAGTTTGCCATAAATCTGCAAACTCGCCATAGCTCCGGCAAGGTCGCCGTATTTCCGGCAAGGTCGTGTCAAATCCGGCAAGGTCGCCACATTTCCGGCAAGGTCACCATAGATCCGGCAAGGTCGCCACAAATCCGGCAAGGTCGCAACATTTCGGCAAGGTCGCCAGAAATCCGGCATCGTCGCCACAAATCCGGCAAGGTCGCCACATTTCCGGCAAGGTCGCCATGAATCCGGCAAGGTCGCCACAAATCCGGCACGGTCGCCACATTTCCGGCAATGTCGCCATATTTCCGGCAAGGTCACCATAAATCCGGCAAGGTCGACACAAATGCGGCAAGGTCTCAATAAATCCGGCAAGGTCGCCATATTTCCGGCAAGGTCGCCATAAATCCGGCGAGGTCGCCATATTTCCGGCCAGGTCGCCATAAATCCGGCAAGGCCGGCATAATTCCGGCGAGGTCGCCATGTATCCGGTAAAGTCGCCATAAATCCGGCAAAGTCGCCATATATCCGGCAAAGTCGCCATAAATCCGGCAAGGTCGCCATAAATCTGCAAAGTCACCATAACTCCGGCAAGGTCGCCGTATTTCCGGCACGGTCGCCATAAATCCGGCTAGGACGCCATAAATCCGGCAAGGTCGCCACATCCCCGGCAAGGTCGCCATGAATCCGGCAAGGTCGCCACAAATCCGTCAAGGTCGCCACATTTCAAGCAAGGTCGCCATATATCCGGCAAGGTCGCCACAAATCCGGCAATGTCGCCACATTTCCGGCAAGGTCGCCATTAATCCGGGAATGTCGCCATAAATCCGGCAAGGTCGCCACATTCCGGGCAAGATCGCCATAAATCCGGCAAGGTCGCCACAAATCCGGCAAGGTCGCCACATTTCCGGCAAGGTCGCCATAAATCCGGCAAGGTCGCCACAGATCCAGCAGGGTCGCCACAAATGCGGCAAGGTCGCCACAATTCCGGCAAGGTCGCCATTAATGCGGGAATGTCGCCATAAAGCCGGCAAGGTCGCCACATTCCCGGCAAGGTCGCCATAAATCCGGCAAGGTCGCCACATATCCGGCAAGTTCGCCCCATTTCCGCCAAGGTCGCCATAAATCCGGCAATGTCGCCAAATTTCCGGCAAGGTCACCATAAATCCGGCAAGGTCGCCACAAATGCGACAAGGTCGCCATAAATCAGGCAAGGTCTCCATATTTCCGGCAAGGTCGCCATAAATCCGGCGAGGTCGCCATATTTCCGGCGAGGTCGCCATAAATCGGGCAAGGTCGCCATCATTCCGTCGATGTCGCCATAGTTCCCGGCAGTCGCCATAAATCCGGCAAGTTTGCCATAAATCTGCAAAGTCGCCATAAATCCGGCAAGGTCGCCATATATCCGGCAAAGTCGCCATAAATCCGGAAAGGTCGCCATAAATCTGGCTAGGACGCCATAAATCCGTCAAGGTCGCCATATTTCCGGCAAGGTCGCGTCAAATCCGGCAAGGTCGCCACATTTCCGGGAAGGTCGCCATAGATCCGGCAAGGTCGCCACAAATCCGGCAAGGTCGCAACATTTCGGCAAGGTCGCCAGAAATCCGGCATCGTCGCCACAAATCCGGCAAGGTCGCCACATTTCCGGCAAGGTCGCCATGAATCCGGCAAGGTCGCCACAAATCCGGCAGGGTCGCCACATTTCCGGCAATGTCGCCATATTTCCGGCAAGGTCACCATAAATCCGGCAAGGTCGACACAAATGCGGCAAGGTCGCAATAAATCCGGCAAGGTCGCCATATTTCCGGCAAGGTCGCCATAAATCCGGCGAGGTCGCCATATTTCCGGCCAGCTCGCCATAAATCCGGCAAGGTCGGCATAATTGCGGCGAGGTCGCCATGTATCCCGGCAAAGTCGCCATAAATCCGGCAAGGTCGCCATATATCCGGCAAAGTCGCCATAAATCCGGAAAGGTCGCCATAAATCTGCAAAGTCACCATAACTCCGGCAAGGTCGCCGTATTTCCGGCACGGTCGCCATAAATCCGGCAAGGTCGCCACATCCCCGGGAAGGTCGCCATGAATCCGGCAAGGTCGCCACAAATCCGTCAAGGTCGCCACATTTCAAGCAAGGTCGCCATATATCCGGCAAGGTCGCCACAAATCCGGCAATGTCGCCACATTTCCGGCAAGGTCGCCATTAATCCGGGAATGTCGCCATAAATCCGGCAAGGTCGCCACATTCCGGGCAAGATCGCCGTAAATCCGGCAAGGTCGCCACAAATCCGGCAAGGTCACCACATTTCCGGCAAGGTCGCCATAAATCCGGCAAGGTCCGCCACAGATCCATCAGGGTCGCCACAAATGCGGCAAGGTCGCCACAATTCCGGCAACGTCGCCACATTTCCGGCAAGGTCGCCATTAATGCGGGGAATGTCGCCATAAAGCCGGCAAGGTCGCCACATTCCCGGCAAGGTCGCCATAAATCCGGCAAGGTCGCCACAAATCCGGCAAATTCGCCCCATTTCCGCCAAGGTCGCCATAAATCCGGCAATGTCGCCATATTTCCGGCAAGGTCACCATAAATCCGGCAAGGTCGCCACAAATGCGACAAGGTCGCCATAAATCCTGCAAGGTCTCCATATTTCCGGCAAGGTCGCCATAAATCCGGCGAGGTCGCCATATTTCCGGCGAGGGTCGCCATAAATCGGGCAAGGTCGCCATAATTCCGGCGATGTCGCCATAGTTCCGGCAACGTCGCCATAAATCCGGCAGGTTTGCCATAAATCTGCAAAGTCGCCATAACTCCGGCAAGGTCGCCGTATTTCCGGCACGGTCGCCATAAATCCGGCTAGGACGCCATAAATCCGGCAAGGTCGCCATATTTCCGGCAAGGTCGCGTCAAATCCGGCAAGGTCGCCATATATCCGGCAAAGTCGCCATAAATCCGGCAAGGTCGCCATAAATCTGCAAAGTCACCATAACTCCGGCAAGGTCGCCGTATTTCCGACACGGTCGCCATAAATCCGGCTAGGACGCCATAAATCCGGCAAGGTCGCCACATCCCCGGCAAGGTCGCCATGAATCCGGCAAGGTCGCCACAAATCCGTCAAGGTCGCCACATTTCAAGCAAGGTCGCCATATATCCGGGAATGTCGCCATATATCCGGCAAGGTCGCCACATTCCGGGCAAGATCGCCATAAATCCGGCAATGTCGCCACAAATCCGGCAAGGTCGCCACATTTCCGGCAAGGTCGCCATAAATCCGGCAAGGTCGCCACAGATCCAGCAGGGTCGCCACAAATGCTGCAAGGTCGCCACAATTCCGGCAAGGTCGCCACATTTCCGGCAAGGTCGCCATATATCCGGGAAGGTCGCCATAAAGCCGGCGACGTCGCCATATTTCCGGGGAGGTCGCCATATATCGGGCAAGGTCGCCATAATTCCGGCGATGTCGCCATAGTTCCGGCAAAGTCGCCATAAATCCGGCAAGTTTGCCATAAATCTGGAAAGTCGCCATAACTCCGGCAAGGTCGTCGTATTTCCGCCACGGTCGCCATAAATCCGGCTAGGACGCCATAAATCCGGCAAGGTCTCCATATTTCCGGCATCGTCGCCACAAATCCGGCAAGGACGTCACATTTCCGGCAAGGTCGCCATGAATCCGGCAAGGTCGCCACATTTCCGGCAAGGTCGTCATAAGTCCTGCAAGGTCGCCACAAATCCCACAAAGTCGCCATAAATCCGGCAAGGTCGCCACAATTCCGGTAACGTCGCCACAATTCCGGCAATGTCGCCATAAATCCGGCAAGGTCGACACAAATCCGGTAAGGTCGCCACATCCCCGACAAGGTCGCCATAATCCGTCAAGGTCGCCACAAATCCGTCAAGGTCGCCACATTTCAGGCAAGGTCGCTATTAATCGGGCAAGGTCGCCACAAATCCGGCAAGGTCGCCACATTTCCGGCAAGGTCGCCATTAATCCGGGAATTTCGCCATAAATCCGGCAAGGTCGCCACATTCCCGGCAAGGTCGCCATACATCCGGCAAGGTCGCCGCAAATCCGGCAAGGTCGCCACATTTCCGGCAAGGTCGCCATAAATCAGGCAAGGTCGCCACAAATCCAGCAAGGTCGCCACAAATGCGGCAAAGTCGCAACATTTCCGCCAATGTCGCCATAAATCCGGCAAGTTCGCCACAAATCCGATAAGGTGCCATAAATCCGGCAAGATCGCCACATTTCCGGCAAGATCGCCATAAATCCGGCAAGGTCGCCACAAATCCGGCAAGGTCGCCACATTTCCGGCAAGGTCGCCATAAATCCGGCAAGGTCGCCGTATTTCCGGCACGGTCGCCATAAATCCGGCTAGGACGCCATAAATCCGGCAAGGTCGCCACATCCCCGGCAAGGTCGCCATGAATCCGGCAAGGTCGCCACAAATCCGTCAAGGTCGCCACATTTCAAGCAAGGTCGCCATATATCCGGCAAGATCGCCACAAATCCGGCAATGTCGCCACATTTCCGGCAAGGTCGCCATTAATCCGGGAATGTCGCCATAAATCCGGCAAGGTCGCCACATTCCGGGCAAGATCGCCATAAATCCGGCAAGGTCGCCACAAATCCGGCAAGGTCGACACATTTCCGGCAAGGTCGCCATAAATCCGGCAAGGTCGCCACAGATCCAGCAGGGTCGCCACAAATGCGGCAACGTCGCCACAATTCCGACAAGGTCGCCACATTTCCGGCAAGGTCGCCATTAATGCGGGAATGTCGCCATAAAGCCGGCAAGGTCGCCACATTCCCGGCAACGTCGCCATAAATCCGGCAAGGTCGCCACAAATCCGGCAAGTTCAACCCATTTCCGCCAAGGTCTCCATAAATCCGGCAATGTCGCCAAATTTCCGGCAAGGTCCCCATAAATCCGGCAAGGTCGCCACAAATGCGACAAGGTCGCCATAAATCCGGCAAGGTCTCCATATTTCCGGCAAGGTCGCCATAAATCCGGCGAGGTCGCCATATTTCCGGCGAGGTCGCCATAAATCGGGCAAGGTCGCCATAATTCCGTCGATGTCGCCATAGTCCCGGCAACGTCGCCATAAATCCGGCAAGTTTGCCATAAATCTGCAAAGTCGCCATAACTCCGGCAAGGTCGCCGTATTTCCGGCACGGTCGCCATAAATCCGGCTAGGACGCCATAAATCCGGCAAGGTCGCCATATTTCCGGCAAGGTCGCGTCAAATCCGGCAAGGTCGCCACATTTCCGGGAAGGTCGCCACAAATCCGGCAAGGTCGCAACATTTCGGCAAGGTCGCCAGAAATCCGGCATCGTCGCCACAAATCCGGCAAGGTCGCCACATTTCCGGCAAGGTCGCCATGAATCCGGCAAGGTCGCCACAAATCCGGCAGGGTCGCCACATTTCCGGCAATGTCGCCATATTTCCGGCAAGGTCACCATAAACCGGCAAGGTCGACACAAATGCGGCAAGGTCGCAATAAATCCGGCAAGGTCGCCATATTCCCGGCAAGGTCGCCATAAATCCGGCGAGGTCGCCATATTTCCGGCCAGGTCGCCATAAATCCGGCAAGGTCGGCATAATTCCGGCGAGGTCGCCATGTATCCGGCAAAGTCGCCATAAATCCCGGCAAGGTCGCCATATATCCGGCAAAGTCGCCATAAATCCGGCAAGGTCGCCATAAGTCTGCAAAGTCACCATAACTCCGGCAAGGTCGCCGTATTTCCGGCACGCTCGCCATAAATCCGGCTAGGACGCCATAAATCCGGCAAGGTCGCCACATCCCCGGCAAGGTCGCCATGAATCCGGCAAGATCGCCACAAATCCGTCAAGGTCGCCACATTTCAAGCAAGGTCGCCATATATCCGGCAAGGTCGCCACAAATCCGGAAATGTCGCCATATTTCCGGCAAGGTCGCCATAAATCCGGCGAGGTCGCCATATTTCCGGCGAGGTCGCCATAAATCGGGCAAGGTCGCCATAATTCCGTCGATGTCGCCATAGTCCCGGCAAAGTCGCCATAAATCCGGCAAGTTTGCCATAAATCTGCAAAGTCGCCATAACTCCGGCAAGGTCGCCGTATTTCCGGCACGGTCGCCATAAATCCGGCTAGGACGCCATAAATCCGGCAAGGTCGCCATATTTCCGGCAAGGTCGCGTCAAATCCGGCAAGGTCGCCACATTTCCGGGAAGGTCGCCATAGATCCGGCAAGGTCGCCACAAATCCGGCAAGGTCGCAACATTTCGGCAAGGTCGCCAGAAATCCGGCATCGTCGCCACAAATCCGGCAAGGTCGCCACATTTCCGGCAAGGTCGCCATGAATCCGGCAAGGGTCGCCACAAATCCGGCAGGGTCGCCACATTTCCGGCAATGACGCCATGTTTCCGGCAAGGTCACCATAAATCCGGCAGGTCGACACAAATGCGGCAAGGTCGCAATAAATCCGGCAAGGTCGCCATATTTCCGGCAAGGTCGCCATAAATCCGGCGAGGTCGCCATATTTCCGGCCAGGTCGCCATAAATCCGGCAAGGTCGGCATAATTCCGGCGAGGTCGCCATGTATCCGGCAAAGTCGCCATAAATCCGGCAAGGTCGCCATATATCCGGCAAAGTCGCCATAAATCCGGCAAGGTCGCCATAAATCTGCAAAGTCACCATAACTCCGGCAAGGTCGCCGTATTTCCGGCACGCTCGCCATAAATCCGGCTAGGACGCCATAAATCCGGCAAGGTCGCCACATCCCCGGCAAGGTCGCCATGAATCCGGCAAGATCGCCACAAATCCGTCAAGGTCGCCACATTTCAAGCAAGGTCGCCATATATCCGGCAAGGTCGCCACACATCCGGCAATGTCGCCACATTTCCGGCAAGGTCGCCATTAATCCGGGAATGTCGCCATAAATCCGGCAAGGTCGCCACATTCCGGGCAAGATCGCCATAAATCCGGCAAGGTCGCCACAAATCCGGCAAGGTCGCCACATTTCCGGCAAGGTCGCCATAAATCCGGCAATGTCGCCACAGATCCAGCAGGATCGCCACAAATGCGGCAAGGTCGCCACAATTCCGGCAAGGTCGCCACATTTCCGGCAAGGTCGCCATTAATGCGGGAATGTCGCCATAAAGCCGGCAAGGTCGCCACATTCCTGGCAAGGTCGCCATAAATCCGGCAAGGTCGCCACAAATCCGGCAAGTTCGCCCCATTTCCGCCAAGGTCGCCATAAATCCGGCAATGTCGCCATATTTCCGGCAAGGTCACCATAAATCCGGCAAGGTCGCCACAAATGCGACAAGGTCGCCATAAATCCGGCAACGACTCCATATTTCCGGCAAGGTCGCCATAAATCCAGCGAGGTCGTCATATTTCCGGCGAGGTCGCCATAAATCGGGCAAGGTCGCCATAATTCCGGCGATGTCGCCATAGTTCCGGCAAAGTCGCCATAAATCCGGCAAGTTTGCCATAAATCTGCAAAGTCGCCATAACTCCGGCAAGGTCGCCGTATTTCCGGCACGGTCGCCATAAATCCGGCTAGGACGCCATAAATCCGGCAAGGTCGCCATATTTCCGGCAAGGTCGCCACATTTCCGGCAAGGTCGCCATTAATCCGGGAATTTCGCCATAAGTCCGGCAAGTTCGCCACATTCCCGGCAAGGTCGCCATACATCAGGCAAGGTCGCCACATTTCTGGCAAGGTCGCCATAAATCAGGCAAGGTCGTCACAAATCCAGCAAGGTCGCCACAAATGCGGCAAAGTCGCCACATTTCCGGCAATGTCGCCATAAATCCGGCAAGTTCGCCACAAATCCGATAAGGTCGCTATAAATCCGGCAAAGTCGCCACATTTCCGGCAAGATCGCCATAAATCCGGCAAGGTCGCCACAAATCCGGCAAGGTCGCCACATTTCCGGCAAGGTCGCCATAAATCCGGCAAGGTCGCCACAGATCCAGCAGGGTCGCCACAAATGTGGCAAGGTCGCCACAATTCCGGCAAGGTCGCCACATTTCCGGCAAGGTCGCCATTAATCCGGGAATGTCGCTATAAATCCGGCAAGGTCGCCACATTCCCGGCAAGGTCGCCATAAATCCGGCAAGGTCGCCACAAATCCGGCAAGTTCGCCACATTTCCGGCAAGGTCGCCATAAATCCGGCAATGTACCCATATTTCCGGCAAGGTCACCATAAATCCGGCAAGGTCGCCACAAATGCGACATGGTCGCCATAAATCCGGCAAGGTCTCCATATTTCCGGCAAGGTCGCCATAAATCCGGCGAGGTCGCCATATTTCCGGCGAGGTCGCCATATATCGGGCAAGGTCGCCATAATTCCGGCGATGTAGCCATAGTTCCGGCAAAGTCGCCATAAATCCGGCAAGTTTGCCATAAATCTGGAAAGTCGCCATAACTCCGGCAAGGTCGTCGTATTTCCGCCACGGTCGCCATAAATCCGGCTAGGACGCCATAAATCCGGCAAGGTCTCCATATTTCCGGCATCGTCGCCACAAATCCGGCAAGGACGCCACATTTCCGGCAAGGTCGCCGTGAATCCGGCAAGGTCGCCACATTTCCGGCAAGGTCGTCATAAATCCGGCAAGGTCGCCACAAATGCCACAAAGTCGCCATAAATCCGGCAAGGTCGCCACAATTCCGGCAACGTCGCCACAATTCCGGCAATGTCGCCATAAATCCGGCAAGGTCGACACAAATCCGGTAAGGTCGCCACATCCCCGGCAAGGTCGCTATAAATCCGTCAAGGTCGCCACAAATCTGTCAAGGTCGCCACATTTCATGCAAGGTCGCCATTAATCGGGCAAGGTCGCCACAAATCCGGCAAGGTCGCCACATTTCCGGCCAGGTCGCCATTAATCCGGGAATTTCGCCATAAATCCGGCAAGGTCGCCACATTCCCGGCAAGGTCGCCATACATCCGGCAAGGTCGCCGCAAATCCGGCAAGGTCGCCACATTTCCGGCAAGGTCGCCATAAATCAGGCAAGGTCGCCACAAATCCAGCAAGGTCGCCACAAATGCGGCAAAGTCGCCACATTTCCGGCAATGTCGCCATAAATCCGGCAAGTTCGCCACAAATCCGATACGGTCGCCATAAATCCGGCAAGGTCGCCACATTTCCGGCAAGATCGCCATAAATCCGGCAAGGTCACCACAAATCCGCCAAGGTCACCACATTTCCGGCAAGGTCGCCATAAATCCGGCAAGATCGCCACAAATCCGGCAAGGTCGCCACATTTCCGGCAAGGTCGCCATATTTCCCGCAAGGTCACCATAAATCCGGCAAGGTCGCCACAAATGCGGCAAGGTCGCCATATTTCCGGCAAGGTCACCATTAATCCGGCAATGTCCCCATAAATCCGGCGAGGTCGCCATAAATCCGGCAAATTCGCCACATATCCCGCAAGGTCGCCATAAATCCGGTGAGGTCGCCATTTTTCCGGCAAGGTCGCCACAAATCCAGCAAGGTCGTCATAAATTCGGCGAGGTCGCCAGAAAGACGGCAAGGTCGCCTTAAATCCGGCGAGGTCGCCATATTTCCGGCGAGGTCGCCATAAATCCGGCAAGGTCGCCATATATCCGGCAAAGTCGCCATAAATCCGGCAAGGTCGCCATAAATCTGCAACGTCACCATAACTCCGGCAAGGTCGCCGTATTTCCGGCACGGTCGCCATAAATCCGGCTAGGACTCCATAAATCCGGCAAGGTCGCCACATCCCCGGCAAGGTCGCCATGAATCCGGCAAGGTCGCCACAAATCCGTCAAGGTCGCCACATTTCAAGCAAGGTCGCCATATATCCGGCAAGGTCGCCACAAATCCGGCAATGTCGCCACATTTCCGGCAAGGTCGCCATTAATCCGGGAATGTCGCCATAAATCCGGCAAGGTCGCCACATTCCGGGCAAGATCGCCATAAATCCGGCAAGGTCGCCACAAATCCGGCAAGGTCGCCACATTTCCGGCAAGGTCGCCATAAATCCGGCAAGGTCGCCACAGATCCAGCAGGGTCGCCACAAATGCGGCAAGTTCGCCACAATACCGGCAAGGTCGCCACATTTCCGGCAAGGTCGCCATTAATGCGGGAATGTCGCCATAAAGCCGGCAAGGTCGCCACATTTCCGGCAAGGTCGCCATAAATCCGGCAAGGTCGCCACAAATCCGGCAAGTTCGCCCCATTTCCGCCAAGGTCGCCATAAATCCGGCAATGTCGCCATATTTCCGGCAAGGTCCCCATAAATCCGGCAAGGTCGCCACAAATGCGACAAGGTCGCCATAAACCCGGCAAGGTCCCCATATTTTCGGCAAGGTCGCCATAAATCCGGCGAGGTCGCAATATTTCCGGCGAGGTCGCCATAAATCGGGCAAGTTCGCCATAATTCCGGCGATGTCGCCATAGTTCCGGCAAAGTCGCTATAAATCCGGCAAGTTTGCCATAAATCTGCAAAGTCGCCATAACTCCGGCAAGGTCGCCGTATTTCCGGCACGGTCGCCATAAATCCGGCTAGGACGCCATAAATCCGGCAAGGTCGCCATATTTCCGGCAAGGTCGCGTCAAATCCGGCAAGGTCGCCATATATCCGGCAAAGTCGCCATAAATCCGGCAAGGTCGCCATAAATCTGCAAAGTCACCATAACTCCGGCAAGGTCGCCGTATTTGCGACACGGTCGCCATAAATCCGGCTAGGACGCCATAAATCCGGCAAGGTCGCCACATCCCCGGCAAGGTCGCCATGAATCCGGCAAGGTCGCCACAAATCCGTCAAGGTCGCCACATTTCAAGCAAGGTCGCCATATATCCGGGAATGTCGCCATAAATCCGGCAAGGTCGCCACATTCCGGGCAAGATCGCCATATATCCGGCAAGGTCGCCACAAATCCGGCAAGGTCGCCACATTTCCGGCAAGGTCGCCATAAATCCGGCAAGGTCGCCACAGATCCAGCAGGGTCGCCACAAATGCGGCAAGGTCGCCACAATTCCGGCAAGGTCGCCACATTTCCGGCAAGGTCGCCATATATCCGGGAAGGTCGCCATAAAGCCGGCGAGGTCGCCATATTTCCGGGGAGGTCACCATATATCGGGCAAGGTCGCCATAATTCCGGCGATGTCGCCATAGTTCCGGCAAAGTCGCCATAAATCCGGCAAGTTTGCCATAAATCTGGAAAGTAGCCATAACTCCGGCAAGGTCGTCGTATTTCCGCCACGGTCGCCATAAATCCGGCTAGGACGCCATAAATCCGGCAAGGTCTCCATATTTCAGGCATCGTCGCCACAAATCCGGCAAGGACGCCACATTTCCGGCAAGGTCGCCATGAATCCGGCCAGGTCGCCACATTTCCGGCAAGGTCGTCATAAATCCTGCAAGGTCGCCACAAATCCCACAAAGTCGCCATAAATCCGGCAAGGTCGCCACAATTCCGGCAACGTCGCCACAATTCCGGCAATGTCGCCATAAATCCGGCAAGGTCGACACAAATCCGGTAAGGTCGCCACATCCGCGGCAAGGTCGCCATAAATCCGTCAAGGTCGCCACAAATCCGTCAAGGTCGCCACATTTCAGGCACGGTCGCCATTAATCGGGCAAGATCGCCACAAATCCGGCAAGGTCGCCACATTTCCGGCAAGGTCGCCATTAATCCGGGAATTTCGCCATAAATCCGGCAAGGTCGCCACATTCCCGGCAAGGTCGCCATACATCCGGCAAGGTCGCCGCAAATCCGGCAAGGTCGCCACATTTCCGGCAAGGTCGCCATAAATCAGGCAAGGTCGCCACAAATCCAGCAAGGTCGCCACAAATGCGGCAAAGTCGCCATATTTCCGGCAATGTCGCCATAAATTCGGCAAGTTCGCCACAAATCCGATAAGGTCGCCATAAATCCGGCAAGGTCGCCACATTTCCGGCAGATCGCCATAAATCCGGCAAGGTCGCCACAGGTCCAGCAGGGTCGCCATAAATCCGGCAAGGTCGCCACAAATCCGGCAAGTTCGCCACATTTCCGGCAAGGTCGTCATAAATCCGGCAATGTCGCCATATTTCCGGCAAGGTCACCATAAATCCGGCAAGGTCGCCACAAATGCGACATGATCGCCATAAATCCGGCAAAGTCTCCATATTTCCGGCAAGGTCGCCATAAATCCGGCGAGGTCGCCATATTTCCGGCGAGGTCGCCATATATCGGGCAAGGTCGCCATAATTCCGGCGATGTCGCCATAGTTCCGGCAAAGTCGCCATAAATCCGGCAAGTTTGCCATAAATCTGGAAAGTCGCCATAACACCGGCAAGGTCGTCGTATTTCAGCCACGGTCGCCATAAATCCTGCTAGGACGCCATAAATCCGGCAAGGTCTCCATATTTCCGGCATCGTCGCCACAAATCCGGCAAGGACGCCACATTTCCGGCAAGGTCGCCGTGAATCCGGCAAGGTCGCCACATTTCCGGCAAGGTCGTCATAAATCCGGCAAGGTCGCCACAAATCCCACAAAGTCGCCATAAATCCGGCAAGGTCGCCACAATTCCGGCAACGTCGCCACAATTCCGGCAATGTCGCCATGAATCCGGCAAGGTCGACACAAATCCGGTAAGGTCGCCACATCCCCGGCAAGGTCGCTATAAATCCGTCAAGGTCGCCACATATCCGTCAAGGTCGCCACATTTCAGGCAAGGTCGCCATTAATCGGGCAAGGTCGCCACAAATCCGGCAAGGTCGCCACATTTCCGGCAAGGTCGCCATTAATCCGGGAATTTCGCCATAAATCCGGCAAGGTCGCCAGAAATGCGGCAAAGTCGCCACATTTCCGGCAATGTCGCCATAAATCCGACAAGTTCGCCACAAATCCGATAAGGTCGCCATAAATCCGGCAAGGTCGCCACATTTCCGGCAAGATCGCCATAAATCCGGCAAGGTCGCCACAAATCCGCCAAGGTCACCACATTTCCGGCAAGGTCGCCATAAATCCGGCAAGGTCGCCACAAATCCGGCAAGGGTCGCCACATTTCCGGCAAGGTCGCCATATTTCCCGCAAGGTCACCATAAATCCGGCAAGATCGCCACAAATGCGGCAAGGTCGCCATATTTCCGGCAAGGTCACCATTAATCCGGCAATGTCCCCATAAATCCGGCGAGGTCGCCATAAATCCGGCAAATTCGCCACATATCCCGCAAGGTCGCCATAAATCCGGTGAGGTCGCCATTTTTCCGGCAAGGTCGCCACAAATCCAGCAAGGTCGTCATAAATTCGGCGAGGTCGCCATATTTCCGGCGAAGTCGCCAGAAAGACGGCAAGGTCGCCTTAAATCCGGCGAGGTCGCCATAATTCCGGCGACGCCGCCATATTCCCTGCACGGTCGACATAAATCCGGCAAGGTCGACACAAATCCGGCAAGGTCGCCATATTTCCGGCATGGTCGCCATAAATCCGGCAAGGTGGCCACGAATCAGGGAAGGTCGCCATATTCCGGCAAGGTCGCCATAAATCCGGCAAGGTGGCCTCAAACCCGGCACGGTCGCCACATTTCCGACGAGGTCGCCATAAATCCGACAAGGTCGCCATAACTCCGGCAAGGTGGTCACAGTTCCGGCGAGGTCGCCATAAACCCGGCAAGGTCGCCACATATCCCGCAAGGTCGCCATAAATCCGGTGAGGTCGCAATTTTTCCGGCAAGGTCGCCACAAACCCAGCAAGGTTGCCATAAATTCGGCGAGGTCGCCATATTTCCGCCGAGGTCGCCATAAATCCGGCAAGATCTCCATAAACCGGCGAGGTCGCCATATTTCAGGCGAGGTCGCCCTAATTCCACAAAGGTCGTTATAAATCCGGAGAGGTCGCCATATTTCCGGCGAGGTCGCCAGAAAGACGGCAAGGTCCGCTTAAATCCGGCGACGTCGCAATAATTCCGGCACGGTCGACATAAATCCGGCAAGGTCGACACAAATCCGGCAAGGTCGCCATATTTCCGGCATTGTCGCCATAAATCCGGCAAGGTGGCCACGAATCAGGGAAGGTCGCCATATTTCCGGCAAGGTCGCCATAAATCCGGCAAGGTGGCCTCAAATCCGGCACGGTCGCCACATTTCCGACGAGGTCGCCATAAATCCGGCAAGGTCGCCACAAATCAGGCAAGGTCGCCACAAATCTGGCAAGGTGGCCACATTTTCGGCAAGGTCGCCATATTTCCGGCACGGTCGCCACATTTCCGGCAAGGTCGCCATAAAATCCGGCAAGGTCGCCACATTCCCGGCGAGGTCGCCAACAATCTGGCAAGGTCGCCACAAATCCGGCAAGGTCGCCACAAATCCGGCAAGGTCGCCATATTCCCGGCAAGGTCGCCATAAATGCGGCAAGGTCGCCACAAATCCGGCAACGTCTCCATATTTCCGGCATGGTCGCCATAAATCCGGCAAGGTCGCCACAAATCCGGCAAGGTCTCCATATCCCGGCAAGATCGCCATAAATCCGGCAATGTCGCCACAAATCCGGCAAGGTCTCCATATTTCCGTCAAGGTCGCCATAAATCCGGCAAGGTCGCATTAAATCCGGCGAGGTCGCCATATTTCCGGCTAGGTCGCCATATATCCGGCAAGGCCGCCACAAATCAGTCAAGGTCGCCATATTTCCGGCATGGTCGCCATAAATCCGGCAAGGTGGCCACAAATCAGGGAAGGTCGCCATATTTCCGGCAAGGTCGCCACAAATCCGGCAAGGTCGCCACAAAACCGGCAAGGTTGCCACATTTCCGTCGAGGTCGCCATATAACCGGCAAAGTCGCCAAAATCCGGCAAGATCGCAACATTTCCGGCGAGATCGCCATCAATCCTATAAGGTCGCCACAAATCCGGCAAGGTCACCACGTTCCCGGCGAGGTCGCCAACAATCCGGCAAGGTCGCCACAATTCCGGCAAGGTCGCCACAAATCCAGCTAGGTAGCCATATTCCCGGCAATGTCGCCATAAATCCGGCAAGGTCGCCACAAATCCGGCAAGGTCTCCATATTTCCGGCATGGTCGCCATAAATCCGGCAAGCTCGCCACAAATCCGGCAAGGTCGCCATATTTTCGACAAGGTCGCCACATCCCCGGCAAGGTCGCTATAAATCCGTCAAGGTCGCAACATATCAGTCAAGGTCGCCACATTTCAGGCAAGGTCGCTATTAATCGGGCAAGGTCGCCACAAATCAGGCAAGGTCGCCACATTTCCGGCAAGGTCGCCATTAATCCGGGAATTTCGCCATAAATCCGGCAAGGTCGCCACAAATGCGGCAAAGTCGCCACATTTCCGGCAATGTCGCCATAAATCCGACAAGTTCGCCACAAATCCGATAAGGTCGCCATAAATCCGGCAAGGTCGCCACATTTCCGGCAAGATCGCCATAAATCCGGCAAGGTCGCCACAAATCCGCCAAGGTCACCACATTTCCGGCAAGGTCGCCATAAATCCGGCAAGGTCGCCACAAATCCGGCAAGGTCGCCACATTTCCGGCAAGGTCGCCATATTTCCCGCAAGGTCACCATAAATCCGGCAAGATCGCCACAAATGCGGCAAGGTCGCCATATTTCCGGCAAGGTCACCATTAATCCGGCAATGTCCCCATAAATCCGGCGAGGTCGCCATAAATCCGGCAAGGTCGCCACAAATCAGTCAAGGTCGCCATATTTCCGGCATGGTCGCCATAAATCCGGCAAGGTGGCCACAAATCAGGGAAGGTCGCCATATTTCCGGCAATGTCGCCAGAAATCCGGCAAGGTGGCCTCAAACACGGCTATTTCGCCACATTCCCAGCAAGTCGCCATAAATCCGGGAAGGTCGCCACAAATCCGGCAAGGTCGCCACAAATCCGGCAAGGTCGCCACAAAACCGGCAAGGTCGCCACATTTCCGGCGAGGTCGCCATATAACCGGCAAAGTCGCCAAAATCCGGCAAGATCGCAACATTTCCGGTGAGATCGCCATCAATCCTATAAGGTCGCCACAAATCCGGCAAGGTCACCACGTTCCCGGCGAGGTCGCCAACAATCCGGCAAGGTCGCCACAATTCCGGCAAGGTCGCCACAAATCCAGCTAGGTAGCCATATTCCCGGCAATGTCGCCATAAATCCGGCATGGTCGCCACAAATCCGGCAAGGTCTCCATATTTCCGGCATGGTCGCCATAAATCCGGCAAGCTCGCCACAAATCCGGCAAGGTCGCCATGTTTTCGACAAGGTCGCCACATCCCCGGCAAGGTCGCTATAAATCCGTCAAGGTCGCCACATATCAGTCAAGGTCGCCACATTTCAGGCAAGGTCGCCATTAATCGGGCAAGGTCGCCACAAATCAGGCAAGGTCGCCACATTTCCGGCAAGGTCGCCATTAATCCGGGAATTTCGCCATAAATCCGGCAAGGTCGCCACAAATGCGGCAAAGTCGGCACATTTCCGGCAATGTCGCCATAAATCCGACAAGTTCGCCACAAATCCGATAAGGTCGCCATAAATCCGGCAAAGTCGCCACATTTCCGGCAAGATCGCCATAAATCCGGCAAGGTCGCCACAAATCCGCCAAGGTCACCACATTTCCGGCAAGGACGCCATAAATCCGGCAAGGTCGCCACAAATCCGGCAAGGTCGCCACATTTCCGGCAAGGTCGCCATATTTCCCGCAAGATCACCATAAATCCTGCAAGATCGCCACAAATGCGGCAAGGTCGCCATATTTCCGGCAAGGTCACCATTAATCCGGCAATGTCCCCATAAATCCGGCGAGGTCGCCATAAATCCGGCAAGGTCGCCACAAATCAGTCAAGGTCGCCATATTTCCGGCATGGTCGCCATAAATCCTGCAAGGTGGCCACAAATCAGGGAAGGTCGCCATATTTCCGGCAATGTCGCCAGAAATCCGGAAAGGTGGCCTCAAAAACGGCTATTTCGCCACATTCCCAGCAAGTCGCCATAAATCCGGGAAGGTCGCCACAAATCCGGCAAGGACGCCACAAATCCGGCAAGGTCGCCACAAAACCGGCAAGGTCGCCACATTTCCGGCGAGGTCGCCATATAACCGGCAAAGTCGCCAAAATCCGGCAAGATCGCAACATTTCCGGCGAGATCGCCATCAATCCTATAAGGTCGCCACAAATCCGGCAAGGTCACCACATTCCCGGCGAGGTCGCCAACAATCCGGCAAGGTCGCCACAATTCCGGCAAGGTCGCCACAAATCCGGCAAGGTCTCCATATTTCCGGCATGGTCGCCATAAATCCGGCAAGCTCGCCACAAATCCGGCAAGGTCGCCATATTTTCGACAAGGTCGCCACATCCCCGGCAAGGTCGCTATAAATCCGTCAAGGTCGCCACATATCCGTCAAGGTCGCCACATTTCAGGCAAGGTCGCCATTAATCGGGCAAGGTCGCCACAAATCCGGCAAGGTCGCCACATTTCCGGCAAGGTCACCATTAATCCGGGAATTTCGCCATAAATCCGGCAAGGTCGCCACAAATGCGGCAAAGTCGCCACATTTCCGGCAATGTCGCCATAAATCCGACAAGTTCGCCACAAATCCGATAAGGTTGCCATAAATCCGGCAAGGCCGCCACATTTCCGGCAAGATCGCCATAAATCCGGCAAGGTCGCCACAAATCCGCCAAGGTCACCACATTTCCGGCAAGGTCGCCATAAATCCGGCAAGGTCGCCACAAATCCGGCAAGGTCGCCACATTTCCGGCAAGGTCGCCATATTTCCCGCAAGGTCACCATAAATCCGGCAAGATCGCCACAAATGCGGCAAGGTCGCCATATTTCCGGCAAGGTCACCATTAATCCGGCAATGTCCCCATAAATCCGGCGAGGTCGCCATAAATCCGGCAAATTCGCCACATATCCCGCAAGGTCGCCATAAATCCGGTGAGGTCGCCATTTTTCCGGGAAGGGACGCCACAAATCCAGCAAGGTCGTCATAAATTCGGCGAGGTCGCCATATTTCCGGCGAAGTCGCCAGAAAGACGGCAAGGTCGCCTTAAATCCGGCGAGGTCGCCATATTTCCGGCGAGGTCGCCATAAATCCGGCAAGGTCTCCATAAACCGGTGAGGTCGCCATATTTCAGGCGAGGTCGCCCTAATTCTACAAAGGTCGTTATAAATCCGGAGAGGTCGCCATATTTCCGGCGAGGTCGCCATAATTCCGGCGACGTCGCCATATTTCCTGCACGGTCGACATAAATCCGGCAAGGTCGACACAAATCCGGCAAGGTCGCCATATTTCCGGCATGGTCGCCTTAAATCCGGCAAGGTGGCCACGAATTAGGGAAGGTCGCCATATTTCCGGCAAGGTCGCCATAAATCCGGCAAGGTGGCCTCAAATCCGGCACGGTCGCCACATTTCCGACGAGGTCGCCATAAATCCGACAAGGTCGCCATAACTCCGGCAAGGTGGTCACAGTTCCGGCGAGGTCGCCATAAACCCGGCAAGGTCGCCACATATCCCGCAAGGTCGCCATAAATCCGGTGAGGTCGCAATTTTTCCGGCAAGGTCGCCACAAACCCAGCAAGGTTGCCATAAATTCGGCGAAGTCGCCATATTTCCGCCGAGGTCGCCATAAATCCGGCAAGATCTCCATAAACCGGCGAGGTCGCCATATTTCAGGCGAGGTCGCCCTAATTCCACAAAGGTCGTTATAAATCCGGAGAGGTCGCCATATTTCCGGCGAGGTCGCCAGAAAGACGGCAAGGTCCCCTTAAATCCGGCGACGTCGCAATAATTCCGGCACGGTCGACATAAATCCGGCAAGGTCGACACAAATCCGGCAAGGTCGCCATATTTCCGGCATTGTCGCCATAAATCCGGCAAGGTGGACACGAATCAGGGAAGGTCGCCATATTTCCGGCAAGGTCGCCATAAATCCGGCAAGGTGGCCTCAAATCCGGCACGGTCGCCACATTTCCGATGAGGTCGCCATAAATCCGGCAAGGTCGCCACAAATCAGGCAAGGTCCCCACAAATCTTGCAAGGTCGCCACATTTCCGGCAAGGTCGCCATATTTCCGGCACGGTCGCCACATTTCCGGCAAGGTCGCCATAAATCCGGCAAGGTCGTCACATTCCCGGCGAGGTCGCCAACAATCTGGCAAGGTCGCCACAAATCCGGCAAAGTCGCCACAAATCCGGCAAGGTCGCCATATTCCCGGCAAGGTCGCCATAAATGCGGCAAGGTCGCCACAAATCCGGCAACGTCTCCATATTTCCGGCATGGTCGCCATAAATCCGGCAAGGTCGCCACAAATCCGGCAAGGTCTCCATATCCCGGCAAGATCGCCATAAATCCGGCAATGTCGCCACAAATCCGGCAAGGTCTCCATATTTCCGTCAAGGTCGCCATAAATCCGGCAAGGTCGCATTAAATCCGGCGAGGTCGCCATATTTCCGGCTAGGTCGCCATAAATCCGGCAAGGCCGCCACAAATCAGTCAAGGTCGCCATATTTCCGGCATGGTCGCCATAAATCCGGCAAGGTGGCCACAAATCAGGGAAGGTCGCCATATTTCGGGCAATGTCGCCAGAAATCCGGCAAGGTGGCCTCAAACACGGCTATTTCGCCACATTCCCAGCAAGTCGCCATAAATCCGGGAAGGTCGCCACAAATCCGGCAAGGTCGCCACAAATCCGGCAAGGTCGCCACAAAACCGGCAAAGTCGCCAAAATCCGGCAAGATCGCAACATTTCCGGCGAGATCGCCATCAATCCTATAAGGTCGCCACAAATCCGGCAAGGTCACCACATTCCCGGCGAGGTCGCCAACAATCCGGCAAGGTCGCCACAATTCCGGCAAGGTCGCCACAAATCCAGCTAGGTAGCCATATTCCCGGCAATGTCGCCATAAATCCGGCAAGGTCGCCACAAATCCGGCAAGGTCTCCATATTTCCGGCATGGTCGCCATAAATCCGGCAAGCTCGCCACAAATCCGGCAAGGTCGCCATATTTTCGACAAGGTCGCCATATTTCCGGCAAGGTCGCCATAAATCCGGCAAGGTCGCCACAAATCAGGCAAGGTCCCCATATTTCCGACATGATCGCCATAAATCCGGCAAGGTCGCCACAAATCTGGCAAGGTCGCCATATTTCCGGCAAGGTCGCCATAAATCCGGCAATGTCGCCACAAATCAGGCAAGGTCGCCATATTTACGGCAAGGTCGCCATAAATCCGGCGAGCTCGCCATATTTCCGGCAAGGTCGCCATATTTCCGGCAATTTCGCCTATTATCCGGCAAGGTCGCATTAAATCCGGCGAGGTCGCCATATTTCCGGCAAGGTCGCCACAAATCCGGCAAGGTCGCCATAAATCCCGCAAGGTCGACAGAAGTCCATCAAGGTCGCCATATTTCCGGCAAGGTCGCCGTAAATCCGGCTAGGTCGCAACAAATCCGGCAAGGTCGCCATATTTCCGGCAAGGTCGCCACAAATCCGGTCAGGGCGCCATAATTCCGGCAAGGTCGCCATAAATCAGGCAAAGTCGCCATACTTCGGCAAGGTCGCCATATATCCGGCGAGGTCGCCATATTTCCGGCAAGGTCGCCATATATCCGGCGAGGTCGCCATATTTCCGGCAAGTTCGCCAATTATCCGGCAAGGTCGCATTAAATCCGGCGAGGTCGCCATATTTCCGGCAAGGTCGCCACAAATCCGGCAAGGTCGCCACAAATCCGGCAAGGTCGCCATATTTACGGCAAGGTCGCCATTAATCCGGCGAGGTCGCCATATTTCCGACAAGGTCGCCATATATCCGGCGAGGTCGCCATATTCCCGGCAATTTCGCCAATTATCCGGCAAGGTCGCATTAAATCCGGCAAGGTCGCCATAAATCCCGCAAGGTCGACAGAAGTCCATCAAGGTCGCCATATTTCCGGCAAGGTCGCCGTAAATCCGGCTAGGTCGCAAACAAATCCGGCAAGGTCGCCATATTTCCGGCAAGGTCGCCACAAATCCGGCCAGGGCGCCATAATTCCGGCAAGGTCGCCATAAATCAGGCAAAGTCGCCATACTTCCGGCAAGGTCGCCATATATCCGGCGAGGTCGCCATATTTCCGGCAAAGTCGCCATATATCCGTCGAGGTCGCCATATTTCCGGCAAGTTCGCCAATTATCCGGCAAAGTCGCATTAAATCCGGCGAGGTCGCCATATTTCCGGCAAGGTCGCCACAAATCCGGCAAGGTCGCCATAAATCCGGCAAGGTCGACAGAAGTCCATCAAGGTCGCCATATTTCCGGCAAGGTCGCCATAAATCCGGCGAGGTCGCCATATTTCCGGCAAGGTCGCCATAAATCCGGCGAGGTCGCCATATCACCGGCAAGGTCGCCATATTTCCGGCCAGTTCGCCACAAATTCGGCAAGGTCGCCATAAATCCGGCGGGGTGGCCATATGTCCGTCAAGGTCGCCATAAATCCGGCAAGGTAGCCACAAATCCGGCAAGGTCGCCATATTTCCGGCAAGGTCGCCATATATCCTGCAAGGTCGCCATAAACCCGGCGAGGTCGCCATATTTCCGGCAAAGTCGCCATAAATCCGGCAAGGTCGCCATATTCCGGCAAGGTCGCCACAAATCCGGCCAGGGCGCCATAATTCCGGCAAGGTCGCCATAAATCAGGCAAAGTCGCCATACTTTCGGCAAGGTCGCCATATATCCGGCGAGGTCGCCATATTTCCGGAAAGGACGCCATATATCCGGCGAGGTCGCCATATTTCCGGCAAGTTCGCCAATTATCCGGCAAGGTCGCATTAAATCCGGCGAGGTCGCCATATTTATGGCAAGGTCGCCATATATCCGGCAAGGTCGCAATAAATCCGGCGAGGTCGCCATATTTCCGGCAAAGTCGCCACAAATCCGGCAAGGTCGCCATAAATCCGCAAGGTCGGCATATTTCCGGCAAGTTCGCCACAAATCCGGCAAGGTCGCCATATTTCCGGCAAGGTCGCCGTAAATCCGGCAAGGTCGCAACAAATCCGGCGAGGACGCCATATTTTCCGGCAAGGTCGCCATAAATCCGGCAAGGTCGCCATAAATCCGGCGAGGTCGCCATATGTCCGTCAAGGTCGCCATAAGTCCGGCAAGGTAGCCACAAATCCGGCAAGGTCGCCATATTTCCGGCAAGGTCGCCACAAATCCGGCCAGGCCGCCATAATTCCGGCAAGGTCGCCATAAATCAGGGAAAGTCGCCATACTTCCGGCAAGGTCGACATAAATCCAGCGAGGTCGCCATATTTCCGGCAAGGTCGCCATAAATCCGGCAATGTCGCCACAAATCCGGCAAGGTCGCCATATTTCCGGCAAAGTCGCCATAAATCCGGCAAGGTCGCCACAAATCCGGCGAGGTCGCCATATTTCCGGCAAGTTCGCCAATTATCCGGCAAGGTCGCATTAAATCCGGCGAGGTCGCCATATTTCCGGCAAAGTCGCCACAAATCCGGCAAGGTCGCCATAAATGCGGCAACATCGACAGAAGTCCAGCAAGGTCGCCATATTTCCGGCAAGGTCGCCATATTCCCGGCAAGGTCGCCGTAAATCCGGCAAGATCGCAACAAATCCGGCGAGGACGCCATATTTCCTTCAAGGCCGCCATAAATCCGGCAAGGTCGCCATAAATCCGGCGAGGTGGCCATATGTCCGTCAAGGTGGCCATAAATCCGGCAAGGTAGCCAAAAAATCCGGCAAGGTCGCCATATTTCCGGCAAGGTCGCCACAAATCCGGCCAGGGCGCCATAAATCCGGCAAGGTCGCCACAAATCCGGCAAGGTCGCCATATTACCGACATGGTCGCCATATATCCGGCAAGGTCGCTACAAATCTGGCAAGGTCGCCATATTTCCGGCAAGGGCGCCATAAATCCGGCAATGTCGCACACAAATCCGGCAAGGTCGCCATATTTACGGCAAGGTCGCCATAAATCCGGCGAGGTCGCCTTATTTCCGGCAAGGTCGCCATATATCCGGCGAGGTCGCCATATTTCCGGCAATTTCGCCAATTATCCGGCAAAGTCGCCATAAATCCGGCGAGGACGCCATATTTCCGGCAAGGTCGCCATAAATCCGGCAAGGTCGCCATAAATCCGGCGAGGTCGCCATATGTCCGTCAAGGTCGCCATAAGTCCGGCAATGTAGCCACAAATCCGGCAAGGTCGCCATATTTCCGGCAAGGTCGCCACAAATCCGGCAAGGTCGCCACAAATCCGGCGAGGTCGCCATATTTCCGGCAAGTTCGCCAATTATCCGGCAAGGTCGCATTAATCCGGCGAGGTCGCCATATTTCCGGCAAGGTCGCCACAAATCCGGCAAGGTCGCCATAAATGCGGCAACATCGACAGAAGTCCAGCAAGGTCGCCATATTTCCGGCAAGGTCGCCATATTCCCGGCAAGGTCGCCGTAAATCCGGCAAGATCGCAACAAATCCGGCGAGGACGCCATATTTCAGGCAAGGCCGCCATAAATCCGGCAAGGTCGCCATAAATCCGGCGAGGTGGCCATATGTCCGTCAAGGTCGCCATAAATCCGGCAAGGTAGCCAAAAATCCGGCAAGGTCGCCATATTTCCGGCAAGGTCGCCACAAATCCGGCCAGGGCGCCATAAATCCGGCAAGGTCGCCACAAATCCGGCAAGGTCGCCATATTTCCGACATGGTCGCCATAAATCCGGCAAGGTCGCCACAAATCTGGCAAGGTCGCCATATTTCCGGCAAGGGCGCCATAAATCCGGCAATGTCGCCACAAATCCGGCAAGGTCGCCATATTTACGGCAAGGTCGCCATAAATCCGGCGAGGTCGCCACATTTCCGGCAAGGTCGCCATATATCCGGCGAGGTCGCCATATTTCCGGCAATTTCGCCAATTATCCGGCAAAGTCGCCATAAATCCGGCGAGGACGCCATATTTCCGGCAAGGTCGCCATAAATCCGGCAAGGTCGCCATAAATCCGGCGAGGTCGCCATATGTCCGTCAAGGTCGCCATAAGTCCGGCAAGGTAGCCACAAATCCGGCAAGGTCGCATATTTCCGGCAAGGTCGCCACAAATCCGGCCAGGCCGCCATAATTCCGGCAAGGTCGCCAAAATCAGGGAAAGTCGCCATACTTCCGGCAAGGTCGACATAAATCCAGCGAGGTCGCCATATTTCCGGCAAGGTCGCCATAAATCCGGCAATGTCGCCACAAATCCGGCAAGGTCGCCATATTTCCGGCAACGTCGCCATAAATCCGGCAAGGGCGCCACAAATCCGGCGAGGTCGCCATATTTCCGGCAAGTTCGCCAATTATCCGGCAATGTCGCATTAAATCCGGCGAGGTCGCCATATTTCCGGCAAGGTCGCCACAAATCCGGCAAGGTCGCCATAAATGCGGCTACATCGACAGAAGTCCAGCAAGGTCGCCATATTTCCGGCAAGGTCGCCATAAATCCGGCGAGGTCGCAATATTTCCGGCAATGTCGCCATATTTCCGGCAAGTTCGCCACAAATTCGGCGTTGTCGCCATATTTCCGGCAAGGTCGCGATAAATCCGGCGAGGTCGCCATATTTCCGGCAAAGTCGCCATAAATCCGGCAAGGTCGCCATATTTCCGGCAAGGTCGCCGTAAAATCCGGCAAGATCGCAACAAATCCGGCGAGGACGCCATATTTCCGGCAAGGTCGCCATAAATCCGGCAAGGTCGCCATAAATCCGGCGAGGTGGCCATCTGTCCGTCAAGGTCGCCATTAATCCGGCAATGTCGCCACAAATCCGGCAAGGTCGCCAGATTTACGGCAAGGTCGCCATGAATCCGGCGAGGTCGCCATATTTCCGGCAAGGTCGCCATATATCCGGCGAGGTCGCCATATTTCCGGCAATTTCCCCAATTATCCGGCAAGGTCGCATTAAATCCGGCGAGGTCGCCATATTTCCGGCAAGGTCGCCACAAATCCGGCAAGGTCGCCATAAATCCGTCAAGGTCGACAGAAGTCCATCAAGGTCGCCATATTTCCGGCAAGGTCGCCGTAAATCCGGCAAGGTCGCAACAAATCCGGCAAGGTCGCCATATTTCCGGCAAGGTCGCCACAAATCCGGCCAGGGCGCCATAATTCCGGCAAGGACGCCATAAATCAGGCAAAGTCGCCATACTTCCGGCAAGGTCGCCATATATCCGGCCAGGTCGCCATATTTCCGGCAAGGTCGCCATATATCCGGCGAGGTCGCCATATTTCCGGCAAGTTCGCCAATTATCCGGCAAGGTCGCATTAAATCCGGCGAGGTCGCCATATTTCCGGCAAGGTCGCCACAAACACGGCAAGGTCGCCACAAATCCGGCAAGGTCGCCATATTTACGGCAAGGTCGCCATTAATCCGGCGAGGTCGCCATATTTCCGGCAAGGTCGCCATATATCCGGCGAGGTCGCCATATTTCCGGCAATTTCGCCAATTATCCGGCAAGGTCGCATTAAATCCGGCGAGGTCGCCATATTTCCGGCAAGGTCGCCACAAATCCGGCAAGGTCGCCATAAATCCGGCAAGGTCGACAGAAGTCCATCAAGGTCGCCATATTTCCGGCAAGGTCGCCATAAATCCGGCGAGGTCGCCATATTTCCGGCAAGGTCGCCATAAACCGGCGAGGTCGCCATATCACCGGCAAGGTCGCCATATTTCCGGCAAGTTCGCCACAAATTCGGCAAGGTCGCCATAAATCCGCGAGGTGCCCATATGTCCGTCAAGGTCGCCATAAATCCGGCAAGGTAGCCACAAATCCGGCGAGGTCGCCATATTTCCGGCAAGGTCGCCACAAATCCGGCAAGGTCGCCATAAATCCGGCAAGGTCGACAGAAGTCCATCAAAGTCGCCATATTTCCGGCAAGGTCGCCGTAAATCCGGCAAGGTCGCAACAAATCCGGCAAGGTCGCCATATTTCCGGCAAGGTCGCCACAAATCCGGCCAGGGCGCCATAATTCCGGCAAGGTCGCCATAAATCAGGCAAAGTCGCCATACTTCCGGCAAGGTCGCCATATATCCGGCGAGGTCGCCATATTTCCGGCAAGGTCGCCATATATCCGGCGAGGTCGCCATATTTCCGGCAAGTTCGCCAATTATCCGGCAAGGTCGCATTAAATCCGGCGAGGTCGCCATATTTCCGGCAAGGTCGCCACAAATACGGCAAGGTCGCCACAAATCCGGCAAGGTCGCCATATTTACGGCAAGGTCGCCATTAATCCGGCGAGGTCGCCATATTTCTGGCAAGGTCGCCATATATCCGGCGAGTTCGCCATATTTCCGGCAATTTCGCCAATTATCCGGCAAGGTCGCATTAAATCCGGCGAGGTCGCCATATTTCCGGCAAGGTCGCCACAAATCCGGCAAGGTCGCCATATTTCCGACATGGTCGCCATAAATCCGGCAAGGTCGCCACAAATCTGGCAAGGTCGCCATATTTCCGGCAAGGGCGCCATAAATCCGGCAATGTCGCCACAAATCCGGCAAGGTCGCCATATTTACGGCAAGGTCGCCATAAATCCGGCGAGGTCGCCATATTTCCGGCAAGGTCGCCATATATCCGGCAAAGTCGCCATAAATCCGGCGAGGACGCCATATTTCCGGCAAGGTCGCCATAAGTCCGGCAAGGTAGCCACAAATCCGGGAAGGTCGCCATATTTCCGGCAAGGTCGCCACAAATCCGGCCAGGCCGCCAGAATTCCGGCAAGGTCGCCAAAATCAGGGAAAGTCGCCATACTTCCGGCAAGGTCGACATAAATCCAGCGAGGTCGCCATATTTCCGGCAAGGTCGCCATAAATCCGGCAATGTCGCCACAAATACGTCAAGGTCGCCATATTTCCGGCAACGTCGCCATAAATCCGGCAAGGGCGCCACAAATCCGGCGAGGTCGCCATATTTCCGGCAAGTTCGCCAATTATCCGGCAAGGTCGCATTAAATCCGGCGAGGTCGCCATATTTCCGGCAAGGTCGCCACAAATCCGGCAAGGTCGCCATAAATGCGGCAACATCGACAGAAGTCCAGCAAGGTCGCCATATTTCCGGCAAGGTCGCCATATTTCCGGCAAGGTCGCCATAAATCCGGCGAGGTCGCAATATTTCCGGCAATGTCGCCATATTTCCGGCAAGTTCGCCACAAATTCGGCGTTGTCGCCATATTTCCGGCAAGGTCGCGATAAATCCGGCGAGGTCGCCATATTTCCGGCAAAGTCGCCATAAATCCGGCAAGGTCGCCATATTTCCGGCAAGGTCGCCGTAAAATCCGGCAAGATCGCAACAAATCCGGCGAGGACGCCATATTTCCGGCAAGGTCGCCATAAATCCGGCAAGGTCGCCATAAATCCGGCGAGGTGGCCATCTGTCCGTCAAGGTCGCCATTAATCCGGCAATGTCGCCACAAATCCGGCAAGGTCGCCAGATTTACGGCAAGGTCGCCATGAATCCGGCGAGGTCGCCATATTTCCGGCAAGGTCGCCATATATCCGGCGAGGTCGCCATATTTCCGGCAATTTCCCCAATTATCCGGCAAGGTCGCATTAAATCCGGCGAGGTCGCCATATTTCCGGCAAGGTCGCCACAAATCCGGCAAGGTCGCCATAAATCCGTCAAGGTCGACAGAAGTCCATCAAGGTCGCCATATTTCCGGCAAGGTCGCCGTAAATCCGGCAAGGTCGCAACAAATCCGGCAAGGTCGCCATATTTCCGGCAAGGTCGCCAGAAATCCGGCCAGGGCGCCATAATTCCGGCAAGGACGCCATAAATCAGGCAAAGTCGCCATACTTCCGGCAAGGTCGCCATATATCCGGCGAGGTCGCCATATTTCCGGCAAGGTCGCCATATATCCGGCGAGGTCGCCATATTTCCGGCAAGTTCGCCAATTATCCGGCAAGGTCGCATTAAATCCGGCGAGGTCGCCATATTTCCGGCAAGGTCGCCACAAATACGGCAAGGTCGCCACAAATCCGGCAAGGTCGCCATATTTACGGCAAGGTCGCCATTAATCCGGCGAGGTCGCCATATTTCCGGCAAGGTCGCCATATATCCGGCGAGGTCGCCATATTTCCGGCAATTTCGCCAATTATCCGGCAAGGTCGCATTAAATCCGGCGAGGTCGCCATATTTCCGGCAAGGTCGCCACAAATCCGGCAAGGTCGCCATAAATCCGGCAAGGTCGACAGAAGTCCATCAAGGTCGCCATATTTCCGGCAAGGTCGCCATAAATCCGGCGAGGTCGCCATATTTCGGCAAGGTCGCCATAAATCCGGCGAGGTCGCCATATCACCGGCAAGGTCGCCATATTTCCCGCAAGTTCGCCACAAATTCGGCAAGGTCGCCATAAATCCGGCGAGGTGCCCATATGTCCGTCAAGGTCGCCATAAATCCGGCAAGGTAGCCACAAATCCGGCGAGGTCGCCATATTTCCGGCAAGGTCGCCACAAATCCGGCAAGGTCGCCATAAATCCGGCAAGGTCGACAGAAGTCCATCAAGGTCGCCATATTTCCGGCAAGGTCGCCGTAAATCCGGCAAGGTCGCAACAAATCCGGCAAGGTCGCCATATTTCCGGCAAGGTCGCCACAAATCCGGCCAGGGCGCCATAATTCCGGCAAGGTCGCCATAAATCAGGCAAAGTCGCCATACTTCCGGCAAGGTCGCCATATATCCGGCGAGGTCGCCATATTTCCGGCAAGGTCGCCATATATCCGGCGAGGTCGCCATATTTCCGGCAAGTTCGCCAATTATCCGGCAAGGTCGCATTAAATCCGGCGAGGTCGCCATATTTCCGGCAAGGTCGCCACAAATACGGCAAGGTCGCCACAAATCCGGCAAGGTCGCCATATTTACGGCAAGGTCGCCATTAATCCGGCGAGGTCGCCATATTTCTGGCAAGGTCGCCATATATCGGCGAGTTCGCCATATTTCCGGCAATTTCGCCAATTATCCGGCAAGGTCGCATTAAATCCTGGCGAGGTCGCCATATTTCCGGCAAGGTCGCCACAAATCCGGCAAGGTCGCCATAAATCCGGCAAGGTCGACAGAAGTCCAGCAAGGTCGCCATATTTCCGGCAAGGTCGCCATAAATCCGGCGAGGTCGCCATATTTCCGACAAGGTCGCCATAAATCCGGCGAGGTCGCCATATCACCGGCAAGGTCGCCATATTTCCGGCAAGTTCGCCACAAATTCGGCAAGGTCGCCATAAATCCGGCGAGGTGCCCATATGTCCGTCAAGGTTGCCATAAATCCGGCAAGGTCGCCATAAATCCGGAGAGGTCGCCATATTTCCGGCAAAGTCGCCATAAATCCGGCAAGGTCGCCATATTTCCGGCATGGTCGCCGTAAATCCGGCAAGGTCGCAACAAATCCGGCAAGGCCGCCATATTTCCGGCAAGGTCGCCACAAATCCGGCCAGGGCGCCATAATTCCCGGCAAGGTCGCCATAAATCAGGCAAAGTCGCCATACTTCCGGCAAGGTCGCCATATATCCGGCGAGGTCGCCATATTTCCGGCAAGGTCGCCCTATATCCGGCGAGATCGCCATATTTCCGGGCAAGTTCGCCAATTATCCGGCAAGGTCGCCATAAATCCGGCGAGGTCGCCATATGTCCGTCAAGGTCGCCATAAGTCGGCAAGGTAGCCACAAATCCGGCAAGGTCGCCATATTTTCGGCAAGGTCGCCACAAATCCGGCCAGGCCGCCATAATTCCGGCAAGGTCTCCATAAATCAGGGAAAGTCGCCATACTTCCGGCAAGGTCGACATAAATCCAGCGAGGTCGCCATATTTCCGGCAAGGTCGCCATAAATCCGGCAATGTCGCCACAAATCCGGCAACGTCGCCATATTTCCGGCAAAGTCGCCATAAATCCGGCAAGGTCGCCACAAATCCGGCGAGGTCGCCATATTTCCGGCAAGTTCGCCAATTATCCGGCAAGGTCGCATTAAATCCGGCGAGGTCGCCATATTTCCGGCAAGGTCGCCACAAATCCGGCAAGGTCGCCATAAATGCGGCAACATCGACAGAAGTCCAGCAAGGTCGCCATATTTCCGGCAAGGTCGCCATATTTCCGGCAAGGTTGCCATAAATCCGGCGAGGTCGCAATATTTCCGGCGAGGTCGCCATATTTCCGGCAAAGTCGCCACAAATCCGGCAAGGTCGCCATAAATCCGGCAAGGTCGGCATATTTCCGGCAAGTTCGCCACAAATCCGGCAAGGTCGCCATATTTCCGGCAAGGTCGCCGTAAATCCGGCAAGGTCGCAACAAATCCGGCGAGGACGCCATATTTCCGGCAAGGTCGCCATAAATCCGGCAAGGTCGCCATAAATCCGGCGAGGTCGCCATATGTCCGTCAAGGTCGCCATAAATCCGGCAAGGTAGCCACAAATCCGGCAAGGTCGCCATATTTCCGGCAAGGTCGCCACAAATCCGGCCAGGCCGCCATAATTCCGGCAAGGTCGCCATAAATCAGGGAAAGTCGCCATACTTCCGGCAAGGTCGACATAAATCCAGCGAGGTCGCCATATTCCGGCAAGGTCGCCATAAATCCGGCAATGTCGCCACAAATCCGGCAAGGTCGCCATATTTCCGGCAAGGTCGCCACAAATCCGGCAAGGTCGCCATAAATGCGGCAACATCGACAGAAGTCCAGCAAGGTCGCCATATTTCCGGCAAGGTCGCCATATTTCCGGCAAGGTCGCCATAAATCCGGCGAGGTCGCAATATTTCCGGCAACGTCGCCATATTTCCGGCAAGTTCGCCACGAATTCGGCGTGGTCGCCATATTTCCGGCAAGGTCGCCATATATCCTGCAAGGTCGCCATAAATCCGGCGAGGTCGCCATATTTCCGGCAAAGTGGCCATAAATCCGGCAAGGTCGCCATATTTCCGGCAAGGTCGCCGTAAATCCGGCAAGATCGCAACAAATCCGGCGAGGACGCCATATTTCCGGCAAGGTCGCCATAAATCCGGCAAGGTCGCCATAAATCCGGCGAGGTCGCCATATGTCCGTCAAGGTCGCCATAAATCCGGCAAGGTAGCCACAAATCCGGCAAGGTCGCCATATTTCCGGCAAGGTCGCCACAAATCCGGCCAGGCCGCCATAATTCCGGCAAGGTCGCCATAAATCAGGGAAAGTCGCCATACTTCCGGCAAGGTCGACATAAATCCAGCGAGGTCGCCATATTTCCGGCAAGGTCGCCATAAATCCGGCAATGTCGCCACAAATCCGGCAAGGTCGCCATATTTCCGGCAAGGTCGCCACAAATCCGGCAAGGTCGCCATAAATGCGGCAACATCGACAGAAGTCCAGCAAGGTCGCCATATTTCCGGCAAGGTCGCCATATTTCCGGCAAGGTCGCCATAAATCCGGCGAGGTCGCAATATTTCCGGCAACGTCGCCATATTTCCGGCAAGTTCGCCACGAATTCGGCGTGGTCGCCATATTTCCGGCAAGGTCGCCATATATCCTGCAAGGTCGCCATAAATCCGGCGAGGTCGCCATATTTCCGGCAAAGTGGCCATAAATCCGGCAAGGTCGCCATATTTCCGGCAAGGTCGCCGTAAATCCGGCAAGATCGCAACAAATCCGGCGAGGACGCCATATTTCCGGCAAGGTCGCCATAAATCCGGCAAGGTCGCCATAAATCCGGCGACGTGGCCATATGTCCGTGAAGGTCGCCATAAATCCGGCAAGGTAGCCAAAAATCCGGCAAGGTCGCCATATTTCCGGCAAGGTCGCCACAAATCCGGCCAGGGCGCCATAATTCCGGCAAGGTCGCCATAAATCCGGCGAGGTCGCATATGTCCGTCAAGGTCGCCATAAATCCGGCAAGGTAGCCACAAATCCGGCAAGGTCGCCATATTTCCGGCAAGGTCGCCACAAATCCGGCAGCCGCCATAATTCCGGCAAGGTCGCCATAAATCAGGGAAAGTCGCCATACTTCTGGCAAGGTCGACATAAATCCAGCGAGGTCGCCATATTTCCGGCAAGGTCGCCATAAATCCGGGCAATGTCGCCACAAATCCGGCAAGGTCGCCATATTTCCGGCAAAATCGCCATAAATCCGGCTAGGTCGCCACAAATCCGGCAAGGTCGCCATATATCCGGCGAGGTCGCCATATTTCCGGCAAGGTCGCCATAAATCCGGCGAGGTCGCCATATTTCGGCAAGGTGGGCCATATTTCCGGCAATTCGCCACAAATTCGGCGAGGTCGCCATATTTCCGGAAAGGTCGCCATATATCCGGCAGGCCGCCATAAATCCCGCGAGGTCGCTATATTTCCGGTAAAGTCGCCACAAATCCGGCAAGGTCGCCATAAATCCGGCAAGGTCGCCATATTTCCGGCAAGGTCGCCACAAATCCGGCCAGGGCGCCATAATTCCGGCAAAGTCGCCATAAATCAGCGAAGTCGCCATACTTCCGGCAAGGTCGCCATAAATCCAGCGAGGTCGCCATATTTCCGGCAAGTCGCCATAAATCCGGTAAGGTCGCCATAATTCCGGCGAGGTCGCCATATTTCCGGCAAATTCGCCATAAATCCGGCAAGGTCGCCATAATCCCGGAAAAGTCGCCATAAATCTAGCAAGTTCGCCACAAATCCGCAAGGTCGCCATAAATCCGGCAAGGTTGCCTCAAAATCCGGCAAGGTCGGCACATTTCCATCAAGGTAGCCATATATTCGGCAAGATGGCGTCAAATCCGGCAAGGGTCGCCACATTTCCGGCAAGGTCGCCATAGATCCGGCAAGGTCGCCACAAATCCGGCAAGGTCGCCACATTTCCGGCAAGGTCGCCATATTTCCGGCAAGTTCGCCAATTATCCGGCAAGGTCGCATTAAATCCGGCGAGGTCGCCATATTTCCGGCACGGTCGCCACAAATATGGCAGGTCGCCATAAATGCGGCAACGTCGACAGAAGTCCAGCAAGCTCGCCATATTTCCGGCAAGGTCGCCATATTTCCGGCAAGGTCGCCATAAATCCGGCGAGGTCGCAATATTTCCGGCAACGTCGCCATATTTCCGGCAAGTTCGCCACGAATTCGGCGTGGTCGCCATATTTCCGGCAAGGTCGCCATATATCCTGCAAGGTCGCCATAAATCCGGCGAGGTCGCCATATTTCCGGCAAAGTGGCCATAAATCCGGCAAGGTCGCCATATTTCCGGCAAGGTCGCCGTAAATCCGGCAAGATCGCAACAAATCCGGCGAGGACGCCATATTCCGGCAAGGTCGCCATAAATCCGGCAAGGTCGCCATAAATCCAGCGACGTGGCCATATGTCCGTGAAGGTCGCCATAAATCCGGCAAGGTAGCCAAAAATCCGGCAAGGTCGCCATATTTCCGGCAAGGTCGCCACAAATCCGGCCAGGCGCCATAATTCCGGCAAGGTCGCCATAAATCCGGCGAGGTCGCCATATGTCCGTCAAGGTCGCCATAAATCCGGCAAGGTAGCCACAAATCCGCAAGGTCGCCATATTTCCGGCAAGGTCGCCACAAATCCGGCCAGGCCGCCATAATTCCGGGCAAGGTCGCCATAAATCAGGGAAAGTCGCCATACTTCTGGCAAGGTCGACATAAATCCAGCGAGGTCGCCATATTTCCGGCAAGGTCGCCATAAATCCGGCAATGTCGCCACAAATCCGGCAAGGTCGCCATATTTCCGGCAAAATCGCCATAAATCCAGGCTAGGTCGCCACAAATCCGGCAAGGTCGCCATATATCCGGCGAGGTCGCCATATTTCCGGCAAGGTCGCCATAAATCCGGCGAGGTCGCCATATGTCCGGCAAGGTGGCCATATTTCCGGCAATTCGCCACAAATTCGGCGAGGCGCCAATTTCCGGAAGGTCGCCATATATCCGGCAAGGCCGCCATAAATCCCGCGAGGTCGCTATATTTCCGGTAAAGTCGCCACAAATCCGGGCAAGGTCGCCATAAATCCGGCAAGGTCGCCATATTTCCGGCAAGGTCGCCATAAATCCGGCAAGGGCGCCATAATTCGGCAAAGTCGCCATAAAATCAGGCAAAGTCGCCATACTTCCCGGCAAGGTCGCCATAAATCCAGCGAGGTCGCCATATTTCCGGCAAGTCGCCATAAATCCGGTAAGGACGCCATAATTCCGGCGAGGTCGCCATATTTCCGGCAAATTCGCCATAAATCCGGCAAGGTCGCCATAATCCCGGAAAAGTCGCCATAAATCTAGCAAGTTCGCCACAAATCCGGCAAGGTCGCCATAAATCCGGCAAGGTTGCCTCAAACCCGGCAAGGTCTGCACATTTCCATCAAGGTAGCCATATATTCGGCAAGGTGGCGTCAAATCCGGCAAGGTCGCCACATTTCCGGCAAGGTCGCCATAGATCCGGCAAGGTCGCCACAAATCCGGCAAGGTCGCCACATTTCCGGCAAGGTCGCCATATTTCCGGCAAGTTCGCCAATTATCCGGCAAGGTCGCATTAATCCGGCGAGGTCGCCATATTTCCGGCACGGTCGCCACAAATATGGCAAGGTCGCCATAAATGCGGCAACGTCGACAGAAGTCAGCAAGCTCGCCATATTTCCGGCAAGGTCGCCATAAATCCGGTGAGGTCGCCATATTTCCGGCATCGTCGCCATAATCCGGCGAGGTCGCCATATTTCCGGCAAGGTCGCCATATTCCCGGCAAGTTCGCCACAAATTCGGCGATGTCGCCATATTTCCGGCAAGGTCGCATATATCCTGCAAGGTCGCCATAAATCCGGCGAGGTCGCTATATTTCCGGCAAAGTCGCCATATATCCTGCAAGGTCGCCATATTTCCGGCAAGGTCGCCGTAAATCGGCAAGGTCGCAACAAATCCGGCGAGGACGCCATATTTCCGGCAAGGTCGCCATATATCCGGCAAAGTCGCCATAATCCGGCAGGTGGCATAAATCTGCAAAGTCACCATATCTCCGGCAAGGTCGCCGTATTTCCGGCACGGTCGCCATAAATCCGGCTAGGACGCCATAAATCCGGCAAGGTCGCCACATCCCCGGCAAGGTCGCCATGAATCCGGCAAGGTCGCCACAAATCCGTCAAGGTCGCCACATTTCAAGCAAGGTCGCCATATATCCGGGGAATGTCGCCATAAATCCGGCAAGGTCGCCACATTCCGGGCAAGATCGCCATAAATCCGGCAAGGTCGCCACAAATCCGGCAAGGTCGCCACATTTCCGGCAAGGTCGCCATAAATCCGGCAAGGTCGCCACAGATCCAGCAGGGTCGCCACAAATGCGGCAAGGTCGCCACAATTCCGGCAAGGTCGCACATTTCCGGCAAGGTCGCCATAATCCGGGAATGTCGCCATAAAGCCGGCAAGGTCGCCACAAATCCGGCAAGTTCGCCACATTCCGGCAAGGTCGCCATAAATCCGGCAATTTCGCCATATTTCCGGCAATGTCACCATAAATCCGGCAAGGTCGCCACAAATGCGACAAGGTCGCCATAAATCCGGCAAGGTCTCCATATTTCCGGCAAGGTCGCCAGAAATCCGGCGAGGTCGCCATATTTCCGGCGAGGTCGCCATATATCGGGCAAGGTCGCCATAATTCCGGCGATGTCGCCATAGTTCCGGCAAAGTCGCCATAAATCCGGCAAGTTTGCCATAAATCTGGAAAGTCGCCATAACTCCGGCAAGGTCGTCGTATTTCCGCCACAGTCGCCATAAATCCGGCTAGGACGCCATAAATCCGGCAAGGTCTCCATATTTCCGGCATCGTCGCCACAAATCCGGGCAAGGACGCCACATTTCCGGCAAGGTCGCCATGAATCCGGCAAGGTCGCCACATTTCCGGCAACGTCGTCATAAATCCGGCAAGGTCGCCACAATCCCACAAAGTCGCCATAAATCCGGCAAGGTCGCCACAATCCGGCAACGTCGCCACAATTCCGGCAATGTCGCCATAAATCCGGCAAGGTCGACACAAATCCGGTAAGGTCGCCACATCCCCGGCAAGGTCGCCATAAATCCGTCAAGGTCGCAACAAATCCGTCAAGGTCGCCACATTTCAGGCAAGGTCGCCATTAATCGGGCAAGGTGGCCACAAATCCGGCAAGGTCGCCACATTTCGGCAAGGTCGCCATTAATCCGGGAATTTCGCCATAAATCCGGCAAGGTCGCCACATTTCCGGCAAGGTCGCCATCCATCCGGCAAGGTCGCCGCAAATCCGGCAAGGTCGCCACATTTCCGGCAAGGTCGCCATAAATCAGGCAAGGTCGCCACAAATCCAGCAAGGTCGCCACAATGCGGCAAAGTCGCCACATTTCCGGCAATGTCGCCATAAATCCGGCAAGTTCGCCACAAATCCGATAAGGTCGCCAATAAATCGGCAAGCGCCACTTCCGCAGATCGCCATAAATCCGGCAAGGTCGCCACAGATCCAGCAGGGTCGCCACCAAATGCGGCAAGGTCGCCACAATTCCGGCAAGGTCGCCACATTCCCGGCAAGGTCGCCATATTTCCGGCAAGGTCGCCACAAAATCCGCCAAGGTCACCATATTTCCGGCAAGGTCGCGATAAATCCGGCAAGGTCGCCACAAATCCGGCAAGGTCGCCACCATTTCCGGCAAGGTCGCCATATTTCCCGCAAGGTCACCATAAATCCGGCAAGGTCGCCACAAATGCGGCAAGGTCGCCACATTTCCGGCAAGGTCGCCATTAAACCTGGAATTTCGCCATAAATCCGGCAAGGTCGCCACATTCCCGGCAAGGTCGCCATACCATCCGGCAAGGTCGCCGCAAATCCGGCAAGGTCGCCACATTTCCGGCAAGTCGCCATAAATCAGGCAAGGTCGCCACAAATCCAGCAAGGTCGCCACAAATGCGTCAAAGTCGCCACATTTCGGCAATGTCGCCATAAATCCGGAAGTTCGCCACAAATCCGCCAAGGTCACTACATTTCCGGCAAGGTCGCCATAAATCCGGCAAGGTCGCCATATTTCCCGCAAGGTCACCATAAATCCGGCAAGGTCGCAACAAATCCGTCAAGGTCGCCACATTTCAGGCAAGGTCGCCATTAATCGGGCAAGGTGGCCACAAATCCGGCAAGGTCGCCACATTTCCGGCAAGGTCGCCATTAATCCGGAATTTCGCCAAAATCCGGCAAGGTCGCCACATTTCCGGCAGGTCGCCATACATCCGGCAAGGTCGCCGCAAATCCGGCAAGGTCGCCACATTTCCGGCAAGGTCGCCATAAATCAGGCAAGGTCGCCACAAATCCAGCAAGGTCGCCACAAATGCGGCAAAATCGCCACATTTCCGGCAATGTCGCCATAAATCCGGCAAGTTCGCCACAAATCCGATAAGTCGCCATAAATCCGGCAAGGTCGCCACATTTCCGGCAAGATCGCCATAAATCCGGCAAGGTCGCCACAGATCCAGCAGGGTCGCCACAAATGCGGCAAGGTCGCCACAATTCCGGCAAGGTCGCCACATTCCCGGCAAGGTCGCCATATTTCCGGCAAGGTCGCCACAATTCCGGCAAGGTCGCCACATTCCCGGCAAGGTCGCCATATTTCCGGCAAGGTCGCCACAAATCCGCCAAGGTCACCATATTTCCGGCAAGGTCGCCATAAATCCCGGCAAGGTCGCCACAAATCCGGCAAGGTCGCCACATTTCCGGCAAGGTCGCCATATTTCCCGCAAGGTCACCATAATCCGGCAAGGTCGCCACAAATGCGGCAAGGTCGCCACATTTCCGGCAAGGTCGCCATTAATCCTGGAATTTCGCCATAAATCCGGCAAGGTCGCCACATTCCCGGCAAGGTCGCCATACATCCGGCAAGGTCGCCGCAAATCCGGCAAGGTCGCCACATTTCCGGCAAGGTCGCCATAAATCAGGCAAGGTCGCCACAAAATCCAGCAAGGTCGCCACAAATGCGTCAAAGTCGCCACATTTCCGGCAATGTCGCCATAAATCCGGCAAGTTCGCCACAAATCCGCCAAGGTCACTACATTTCCGGCAAGGTCGCCATAAATCCGGCAAGGTCGCCATATTTCCCGCAAGGTCACCATAAATCCGGCAAGGTCGCCACAAATGCGGGCAAGGTCGCCATATTTCCGGCAAGGTCACCATTAATCCGGCAATGTCCCCATAAATCCGGCGAGGTGGCCATAATTCCGGCAAATTTCGCACATATCCCGCAAGTGTCGCCATAAATCCGGTGAGGTCGCCATTTTTCCGGCAAGGTCGCCACAAATCCAGCAAGGTCGTCAAAATTCGGTGAGGTCGCCATATTTCCGGCGAGGTCGCCTGAAAGACGGCAAGGTCGCCTTAATCCGGCGAGGTCGCCATACGACAGCGCCGCCATCCGGAAGTGGCGGCGCTGTCGTACAGCACGGCTCGCCTGCAGTCCGTCTGTTTTTACTTTTTTTGTTGTTTTCTTTGTCTGTTTTAGTAAATTTTAGTTTATTCGGTGTGTATGTGTGTGGGGGGGGGGGGTTAAACATGACTTTTGTCTCTTCTTCTGGGGAATGCGACTTTTCTTGTCGTATCCCCCTTCTCTGCCTCCGTCTGCGCTGAGGCCAAAATGGCGGAGCTGCCGGCCTCCAACTCCAACTGCGAGCGACCGACGACCTCGAGGCTCCGAGGCAGAGCGGGGGACTTACCAGCGCGAGGCTGGCCAACTTCGGGGCTGCGGTGGCGTTCCGGCGGTGGCGACCGAGGACACTGGTGGCGACCTGAGTCCGGAGGCTCGGCCGCGGCTGGCCCAGTGGACGACATCGTCGGGAGCGCGCAGGTCACAGGTTGGTGACCTGTTTTTCTGCGGCTCCCGCAACTACAGCTGCGTCCGCTGGACTGGAGGGCGGCAGCTTCGGCAGCTTCGACCACCACCGGGGCCGCGGAGTTTGAGCCGGCCCGTCGCGGAGCACGGATTCGGCCGCGGTACTGACTTACCGTCGCCCGGCGGGGTCACAGCATCAGAAGCCTGGATCGCCTCAGCGCAGAGGGAGAACTAAGAGGGAAGAGACAGAGACTTTAAGACTTTTGCCTCCATCACAGTGAGGAGGTGCCTGGTGAACTCACTGTGGTGGATGTTTAATTTGTGTTTATTGTGTGTTTATTATATGTATGACTGCAGGCAAGAAATTTCGTTCAGACCGAAAGGTCTGAATGACAAATAAAGGAATCTCATCTCTAATTTCCGGCGAGGTCGCCATAAATCCGGCAAGGTCGCCATAAATCCGGCAAGGTCGCCATATTTCCGCCGAGGTCGCCATAAGTCCGGCAAGGTCTCCATAAACCGGCGAGGTCGCCATATTTCAGCGAGGTCGCCCTAATTCCACAAAGGTCGTTATAAATCCGGAGAGGTCGCCATATTTCCGGCGAGGTCGCCATAAATCCGGCAAGGTCGCATAATTCCGGCCGTCGCCATATTTCCTGCACGGTCGACATAAATCCGGCAAGGTCGACACAAATCCGGCAAGGTCGCCATATTTCCGGCATGGTCGCCATAAATCCGGCAAGGTGGCCACGAATCAGGGAAGGTCGCCATATTTCCGGGAAGGTCGCCATAAATCCGGCAAGGTGGCCTCAAATCCGGCACGGTCGCCACATTTCCGACGAGGTCGCCATAAATCCGGCAAGGTCGCCATAACTCCGGCAAGGTGGTCACAGTTCCGGCGAGGGTCGCCATAAACCCGGCAAGGTCGCCACATATCCCGCAAGGTCGCCATAAATCCGGTGAGGTCGCCATTTTTCCGGCAAGGTCGCCACAAATCCAGCAATGTTGCCATAAATTCGGCGAGGTCGCCATATTTCCGCGAGGTCGCCATAAATCCGGCAAGATCTCCATAAACCGGCGAGTTCGCCATATTTCAGGCGAGGTCGCCCTAATTCCACAAAGGTCGTTATAAATCCGGAGAGGTCGCCATATTTCCGCGAGGTCGCCAGAAAGACGGCAAGGTCCCCTTAAATCCGGCGACGTCGCCATAATTCCGGCACGGTCGACATAAATCCGGCAAGGTCGACACCAAATCCGGCAAGGTCGCATATTTCAGGCATGGTCGCCATAAATCCGGCAAGGTGGCCACGAATCAGGGAAGGTCGCCATATTTCGGCAAGGTCGCCATAAATCCGGCAAGGTGCCTCAAATCCGTCACCGTCGCCACATTTCCGACGAGTCGCCATAAATCCGGCAAGGTCGCCACAAATCAGGCAAGGTCGCCAACAATCCTGGCAAGGTCGCCACAAATCCGGCAAGGTCGCCACAAATCCGGCAAGGTCGCCATATTCCCGGCAAGGTCGCCATAAATGCGGCAAGGTCGCCACAAATCCGGCAGCGTCTCATATTTCCGGCATGGTCGCCATAAATCCGGCAAGGTCGCCACAAAATCGGCAAGGTCTCCATATACCGGCAAGATCGCCATAAATCCGGCAATGTCGCCACAAATCCGGCAAGGTCCTCCATATTTCCGTCAAGGTCGCCATAAAATCCGGCAAGGTCGCATTAAATCCGGCGAGGTCGCCATATTTCCGGCTAGGTCGCCATAATCCGGCAAGGCCGCCACGAATCAGTCAAGGTCGCCATATTTCCGGCATGGTCGCCATAAATCCGGCAAGGTGGCCAAAAATCAGGGAAGGTCGCCATATTTCCGGCAATGTAGCCAGAAGTCCGGCAAGGTGGCCTCAAACACGGCTATGTCGCCACATGCCCGGCAATTCGCTATAAATCCGGAAGGTCGCCACAAATCCGGCAAGGTCGCCACGAATCCGGCAAGGTCGCCACAAAACCGGCAAGGTCGCCACATTTCCGGCGAGGTCGCCATATATCCGGCAAAGTCGCCAAAATCTGCAAGATTGCAACATTTCCGGCGAGGTCGGCATAAATCCGTCAAAGTCGCCAACAATCCGGCAAGGTCGCCACAATTCCGGCAAGGTCGCCACAAATCCAGCTAGGTAGCCATATTCCCGGCAATGTCGCCATAAATCCGGCAAGGTCGCCACAAATCCGGCAAGTTCTCCATATTTCCGGCATGGTCGCCATAAATCCGGCAAGCTCGCCACAAATCCGGCAAGGTCGCCATATTCCGACAAGGTCGCCATATTTCCGGCAAGGTCGCCATAAATCCGGCAAGGTCGCCACAAATCCGACAAGGTCGCCATATTTCCGACATGGTCGCCATAAATCCGGCAAGGTCGCCACAAATCTGGCAAGGTCGCCATATTTCCGGCAAGGTCGCCATAAATCCGGCAATGTCGCCACAAATCCGGCAAGGTCGCCATATTTACGGCAAGGTCGCCATAAATCCGGCGAGGTCGCCATATTCCTGCAAGGTCGCCATATATCCGGCGAGGTCGCCATATTTCCGGCAATTTCGCCAATTATCCGGCAAGGTCGCATTAAATCCGGCGAGGTCGCCATATTTCCGGCAAGGTCGCCACAAATCCGGCAAGGTCGCCATAAATCCGGCAAGGTCGACAGATGTCCATCAAGGTCGCCATATTTCCGGCAAGGTCGCCATAAATCCGGCGAGGTCGCCATATTTCCGGCAAGGTCACCATAAATCCGGCGAGGTCGCCATATCACCGGCAAGGTCGCCATATTTCCGGCAAGTTCGCCAAAAATTCGGCAAGGTCGCCATAAATCCGGCGAGGTGGCCATATGTCCGTCAAGGTCGCCATAAATCCGGCAAGGTAGCCACAAATCCGGCAAGGTCGCCATATTTCCGGAAAGGTCGCCATATATCCTGCAAGGTCGCCATAATCCGGCGAGGTCGGCATATTTCCGGCAAAGTCGCCATAAATCCGTCAAGGTCGCCATATTTCCGGCAAGGTCGCCACAAATCCGGCCAGGGCGCCATAATTCCGGCAAGGTCGCCATAAATCAGGCAAAGTCGCCATACTTCCGGCAAGGTCGCCATATATCCGGCGAGATCGCCATATTTCCGGCAAGGTCGCTATATATCCGGCGAGGTCGCCATATTCCGGAGTTCGCCAATTATCCGGCAAGGTCGCATTAAATCCGGCGAGGTCGCCATATTTCCGGCAAGGTCGCCACAAATCCGGCAAGGTCGCCATAAATCCGGCAAGGTCGACAGAAGTCCAGGCAAGGTCGCCATATTTCCGGCAAGGTCGCCACAAATCCGGCGAAGTCGCCATATTTCCGGCAAGGTCGCCATAAATC
>JAXLNO010005029.1:93015-130154 GCA_038087875.1 Malacoraja senta
TCGCCATATTTCCGGCAAGTTCGCATGAATCCGGCAAGGTCGCCACAAATCCGGCAAGGTTGCCATATTTCCGGCAAGGTCGGCATAAATCCGGCAAGGTCGCCACAAATCCGGCAATGTCGCCATATTTCCGGCATGGTCGTCATAAATCCGGCAAGGTGGCCATATTTCCGGCAAGTTCGCCATAGATCCGGCATGGTGGCCACAAATCAGGGAACCCGCCATATTTCCGGCAAGATCGCCATAAATCCGGCAAGGTCGCCATATTTCCGGCACGATCGCCATAAATCCGGCAAGGTCGCCATATTTCCGGCACGGTCGCCTTAAACCGGCAAGGTCGCCACAAATCCGGCAAAGTCGCCATAAATCCGGCAAGGTCGCCATAAATACCGCAAGGTCGCCACAAATCCGGCAAGGTCGCCATATTTCCGGCAAGGTCGCCATAAATCCGGCAAGCTCGCCATAAATCCGGCAAGGTCGCCACAAATCCGACAGAGTCGCCTATTTCCGGCAAGGTCGCCATAAATCCGTCACGGCCGCCACAAATCTGGCAAGGTCCCCACATTTCCGGCAAGGTCGCAACAAATCTGGCAAGGTCGCCGCAAATCCGACAAGGTCGCCATATTTCCGGCAAGGTCGCCATAAATCCCGCAAGGTCGCCACAAATCTGGCAAGGTCGCCATATTTCCGGCAAGGTCGCATGAATCCGACAAGGTCGCGACAAATCCGGCAAGGTAGCCATATTTCCGGCAAGGCCGCCATAAATCCGGCAAGGTCGCCACAAATCCGGCAAGGTCGCCATATTTCCGGCAAGGTCGCCACAAATCCGGCAAGGTCGCCATAAATCCCGCAAGGTCGCCACAAATCCGGCAAGGTCGACATATTTCCGGCAAGGTCGCCATAAATCCGGCACGGCCGCCACAAATCCGGCAAGGTCGCCACATTTCCGGCAAGGTCGCAACAAATCTGGCAAAGTCGCCACAATTCCGACAAGGTCGCCATATTTCCGGCAAGGTCGCCTTAAATCCCGCAAGGTCGCAACAAATCCGGCAATGTCGCCATATTTCCGGCAAGGTCGCCGTGAATCCGGCAAGGTCCCCATATTTCCTGCCCCATCGGCATAAATCCGGCAAGGTCGCACAAACCCGACAAGGTCGTCATATTTCCGGCACGGTTGCCATAAATCCGGCAAGGTCGCCACAAATGCGGCAAGGTCGCCATATTTCCGGCAAGGTCGCCATAAATCCCGCAAGGTCGCCACAAATCCGGCAAGGTCGCCATATTTCCGGCAAGGTCGCCATAAATCCGGAAAGGTCGACATAAACCGGCAAGGTCGCCACAAATCCGGCAAAATCGCCTATTTCCGGCAAGGTCGCCATAAATCCGGCAAGCTCGCCATAAATCCGGCAAGGACGCCACAAATCCGGCAAGGTCGCCATATTTCCGGCAAGGTAGCCATAAATACGGCATGGAGGCCACAAATCAGGGAAGGTCGCCATATTTCCGGCAAGGTCGCATAAATCCGGCAAGTTCGCCATATTTCTGGCACGATCGCCATAAATCCGGCAAGGTCGCCACAAATCCGGCAAGGTCGCCATATTTCCGGCACGATCGCCATAAATCCGGCAAGGTCGCCACAAATCCGGCAAGGTCGCCATATTTCCGGCACGGTCGCCATAAATCCGGCAAGGTCGCCATAAATCCGGCAAGGTCGCCACAAATCCGGCAGAGTCGCCTATTTCCGGCAAGGTTGCCACAACTCCGGCAAGGTCGCCATATTTCCGGCAAGGTCGCCATAAGTCCGGCAAGCTCGCCATAATTCCGGCAAGGTCGCCACAAATCCGGCAGAGTCGCCTATTTCCGGCAAGGTCGCCATAAATCCGGCACGGCCGCCACAAATCCGGCAAGGTCGCCACATTTCCGGCAAGGTCGCAACAAATCTGACAAGGTCGCCGCAAATCCGACAAGGTCGCCATATTTCCGGCAAGGTCGCCATAAATCCCGCAAGGTCGCCACAAATCTGGCAAGGTCGCCATATTTCCGGCAAGGTCGCATGAATCCGACAAGGTCGCGACAAATCCGGCAAGGTAGCCATATTTCCGGCAAGGCCGCCATAAATCCGGCAAGGTCGCCACAAATCCGGCAAGGTCGCCATATTTCCGGCAAGGTCGCCACAAATCCGGCAAGGTCGCCATAAATCCCGCAAGGTCGCCACAAATCCGGCAAGGTCGACATATTTCCGGCAAGGTCGCCATAAATCCGGCACGGCCGCCACAAATCCGGCAAGGTCGCCACATTTCCGGCAAGGTCGCAACAAATCTGGCAAAGTCGCCACAATTCCGACAAGGTCGCCATATTTCCGGCAAGGTCGCCTTAAATCCCGCAAGGTCGCAACAAATCCGGCAATGTCGCCATATTTCCGGCAAGGTCGCCGTGAATCCGGCAAGGTCCCCATATTTCCTGCCCCATCGGCATAAATCCGGCAAGGTCGCCACAAACCCGACAAGGTCGCCATATTTCCGGCACGGTTGCCATAAATCCGGCAAGGTCGCCACAAATGCGGCAAGGTCGCCATATTTCCGGCAAGGTCGCCATAAATCCCGCAAGGTCGCCACAAATCCGGCAAGGTCGCCATATTTCCGGCAAGGTCGCCATAAATCCGGAAAGGTCGACATAAACCGGCAAGGTCGCCACAAATCCGGCAAAATCGCCTATTTCCGGCAAGGTCGCCATAAATCCGGCAAGCTCGCCATAAATCCGGCAAGGACGCCACAAATCCGGCAAGGTCGACATATTTCCGGCAAGGTAGCCATAAATACGGCATGGAGGCCACAAATCAGGGAAGGTCGCCATATTTCCGGCAAGGTCGCATAAATCCGGCAAGTTCGCCATATTTCTGGTACGATCGCCATAAATCCGGCAAGGTCGCCACAAATCCGGCAAGGTCGCCATATTTCCAGCACGATCGCCATAAATCCGGCAAGGTCGCCACAAATCCGGCAAGGTCGCCATATTTCCGGCACGGTCGCCATAAATCCGGCAAGGTCGCCATAAATCCGGCAAGGTCGCCACAAATCCGGCAGAGTCGCCTATTTCCGGCAAGGTTGCCACAACTCCGGCAAGGTCGCCATATTTCCGGCAAGGTCGCCATAAGTCCGGCAAGCTCGCCATAATTCCGGCAAGGTCGCCACAAATCCGGCAGAGTCGCCTATTTCCGGCAAGGTCGCCATAAATCCGGCACGGCCGCCACAAATCCGGCAAGGTCGCCACATTTCCGGCAAGGTCGCAACAAATCTGGCAAGGTCGCCGCAACCCGACAACGTCGCCATATTTCCGGCAAGGTCGCCATAAATCCCGCAAGGTCGCCACAAATCCGGCAATGTCGCCATATTTCCGGCAAGGTCGCCATGAATCCGGCAAGGTCGCCACAAATCCCGCAAGGTAGCCATATTTCCGGCAAGGTCGCCATAAATCCGGCAAGGTTGCCATATTTCAGGCAAGGTCACCATAAATCCCGCAAGGTCGCCACTAATCCGGCAAGGTGGCGTCAAAGCCGGCAAAGTCGCCACATTTCAATCAAGGTAGCCATAAATTCGGCAAGGTCGCGTCAAATCCGGCAAAATCGCCACATTTCCGGGAAGGTCGCCATAGATCCGGCAAGGTCGCCACAAATCCGGCCAGGTCGCAACATTCCGGCAAGGTCGCCATAAATCCGGCATCGTCGCCATAAATCCGGCAAGGTCGCCACAAATCCGGCAAGGTCGCCATATTTCCGGCACGGTCGCCACATATCCGGCAAGGTCGCAACAAATCTGGCAAGGTCGCCGCAAATCCGACAAGGTCACCATATTTCCGGCAAGGTCGCCATAAATCCCGCAAGGTCGCCACAAATCTGGCAAGGTCGCCATATTTCCGGCAAGGTCGCATGAATCCGGCAAGGTCGCCACAAATCCGGCAAGGTTGCCATATTTCCGGCAAGGTCGCCATAAATCCGGCAAGGTCGCCACAAATCCGGCAATGTCGCCATATTTCCGGCATGGTCGTCATAAATCCGGTAAGGTGGCCATATTTCCGGCAAGTTCGCCATAAATCCGGCATAGTGGCCACAAATCAGGGAACCCGCCATATTTCCGGCAAGATCGCCATAAATCCGGCAAGGTCGCCATATTTCCGGCACGATCGCCACAAATCCGGCAAGGTCGCCACAAATCCGGCAAGGTCGCCATATTTCCGGCACGGTCGCCATAAATCCGGCAAGGTCGCCACAAATCCGACATGGTCACCATATTTCCGGCAAGGTCGCCATAAATCCCGCAAGGTCGCCAAAAATCTGGCAAGGTCGCCATATTTCCGGCAAGGTCGCATGAATCCGGCAAGGTCGCCACAAATCCGGCAAGGTTGCCATATTTCCGGCAAGGTCGGCATAAATCCGGCAAGGTCGCCACAAATCCGGCAATGTCGCCATATTTCCGGCATGGTCGTCATAAATCCGGTAAGGTGGCCATATTTCAGGCAAGTTCGCCATAAATCCGGCATAGTGGCCACAAATCAGGGAACCCGCCATATTTCCGGCAAGATCGCCATAAATCCGGCAAGGTCGCCATATATCCGGCACGATCGCCATAAATCCGGCAAGGTCGCCACAAATCCGGCAAGGTCGCCATATTTCCGGCACGGTCGCCATAAATCCGGCAAGGTCGCCACAAATCCGACATGGTCACCATATTTCCGGCAAGGTCGCCATAAATCCCGCAAGGTCGCCACAAATCTGGCAAGGTCGCCATATTTCCGGCAAGGTCGCATGAATCCGGCAAGGTCGCCACAAATCCGGCAAGGTTGCCATATTTCCGGCAAGGTCGGCATAAATCCGGCAAGGTCGCCACAAATCCGGCAATGTCGCCATATTTCCGGCATGGTCGTCATAAATCCGGCAAGGTGGCCATATTTCCGGCAAGTTCGCCATAAATCCGGCATGGTGGCCACAAATCAGGGAACCCGCCATATTTCCGGCAAGATCGCCATAAATCCGGCAAGGTCGCCATATTTCCGGCACGATCGCCATAAATCCGGCAAGGTCGCCACAAATCCGTCAAGGTCGCCATATTTCCGGCACGGTCGCCATAAATCCGGCAAGGTCGCCACAAATCCGACATGGTCACCATATTTCCGGCAAGGTCGCCATAAATCCCGCAAGGTCGCCACAAATCTGGCAAGGTCGCCATATTTCCGGCAAGGTCGCATGAATCCGGCAAGGTCGCCACAAATCCGGCAAGGTTGCCATATTTCCGGCAAGGTCGGCATAAATCCGGCAAGGTCGCCACAAATCCGGCAATGTCGCCATATTTCCGGCATGGTCGTCATAAATCCGGCAAGGTGGCCATATTTCCGGCAAGTTCGCCATAAATCCGGCATGGTGGCCACAAATCAGGGAACCCGCCATATTTCCGGCAAGATCGCCATAAATCCGGCAAGGTCGCCATATTTCCGGCACGATCGCCATAAATCCGGCAAGGTCGCCACAAATCCGTCAAGGTCGCCATATTTCCGGCACGGTCGCCATAAATCCGGCAAGGTAGCCACAAATCCGGCAAGGTCGCCATAAATCCGGCAAGGTCGCCATAAATCCCGCAAGGTCGCCACAAATCCGGCAAGGTCGCCATATTTCCGGCAAGGTCGCCATAAATCCGGCAAGCTCGCCATAAATCCGGCAAGGTCGCCACAAATCCGACAGAGTCGCCTATTTCCGGCAAGGTCGCCATAAATCCGGCACGGCAGCCACAAATCTGGCAAGGTCCCCACATTTCGGCAAGGTCGCAACAAATCTGGCAAGGTCGCCGCAAATCCGACAAGGTCGCCATATTTCCGGCAAGGTCGCCATAAATCCCGCAAGGTCGCCACAAATCTGGCAAGGTCGCCATATTTCCGGCAAGGTCGCATGAATCCGGCAAGGTCGCGACAAATCCGGCAAGGTAGCCATATTTCCGGCAAGGCGCCATAAATCCGGCAAGGTCGCCACAAATCCGGCAAGGTCGCCATATTTCCGGCAAGGTCGCCATATTTCGGCAAGGTCGCCATAAATCCGGCATGGTGGCCACAAATCAGGGAAGGTCGCCATATTTCCGGCAAGGTCGCCATAAATCCGGCAAGTTCGCCATATTTCCGGCACGATCGTCATAAATCCTGCAAGGTCGCCACAAATCCGGCAAAGTCGCCATATTTCCGGCACGGTCGCCATAAATCTGTCAAGGTCTCCACAAATCCGGCAAGGTCGCCATATTTCCGGCAAGGTCGCCATAAATCCCGCAAGGTCGCCACAAATCCGGCAAGGTCGCCATATTTCCGGCAAGGTCGCCATAAATCCGGCACGGCCGCCATATTTCCCGCAAGGTCACCATAAATCCGGCAAGGTCGCCACAAATCCGGCAAGGTGGCGTCAAATCCGGCAAGGTCGCCACATTTCAATCAAGGTAGCCAAAAATTCGGCAAGGTCGCGTCAAATCCGGCAAGGTCGCCACATTTCCGGGAAGGTCGCCATAGATCCGGCAATGTCGCCACATATCCGGCAAGGTCACAACATTCCGGCAAGGTCGCCATAAATCCGGCATCGTGGCCACAAATCCGGCAAGGTCACCACATTTCCGGCAAGGTCGCCATGAATCCGGCAAGGTCGCCACAAATCCGGCAATGTAGCCATATTTCCGGCAAGATCGCCATAAATCCGGCAAGGTCGCCACAAATCCATCAAGGTCGCCACATTTCAGGCAAGGTCGCCGCATTTCCGGCAACGTCGCCATAAATCCGGCAAGGTGGTCACAAATCCGACAAGGTCGCCATATATCGGGCAAGGTCGCCACATTTCCGGCAAGGACGCCATAAATCCTGCAAGGCCGCCACAAATCCGGCAAGGTCGCCATATTTCCGGCAAGGTCGCCATAAATTCGGCAAGGTCGCCATAAATCCGGCAAGGTCGCCATAAATCCGGCAAGGTCGCCACAAATCCGGCAAGGTCGCCACAAATCCGGCAAGGTCGCCATAAAAGCGGCAAGGTCGCCACAAATCCGGCAAGGTCGCCATATTTCCGGCTAGGTCGCCATAAATCCGGCAAGGTCGCCACAAACCCGGCAAGGTCGGCATATTTCTGGCAAGGTCGCCATAAACCGAAAAGGTCGCCACAAATCCGGCAAGTTCGCCATATTTCCGGCAAGGTCGCCATATATCCGGCAAGGTCGCCATAAATCCGGCAAACTCGCCATATTTCCGGCAAGTTCGCCATAAATCCGGCAAGGTCGCCACAAATCCGGCAAGGTCGCCATATATCCGGCAAGGACGCCATAAATCCGGCAAGGTCGCCACAAATCCGGCAAGGTCGCCATATATCCGGCAAGGTCGCCATAAATCCGGCAAGGTCGCCACAAATCCGGCAATGTCGCCATATTTCCGGCATGGTCGTCATAAATCCGGCAAGGTGGCCACAAATCTGATAAGGTAGCCATATTTCCGGCAAGTTCGGCATAAATCCGGCATGGTGGCCACAAATCAGGGAAGGTCGCCATATTTCCGGCAAGGTCGCCATAAATCCGGCAAGGTCGCCATATATCCGGCACGATCGCCATAAATCCGGCAAGGTCGCCATTTTCCCGGCAAGGTCGCCATAAATCCCGCAAGGTCGCCACAAATCCGCCAAGGTCGCCATATTTCCGGCAAGGTCGCCATAAATCCGGCAAGCTCGCCATAAATCCGGCAAGGTCGCCACAAATCCGGCAGAGTCGCCTATTTCCGGCAAGGTCGCCATAACTCCGGCACGGCCGCCACAAATCCGGCAAGGTCGCCACATTTCCGGCAAGGTCGCAACATATCTGGCAAGGTCGCCGCAAATCCGACAAGGTCGCCATATTTCAGGCAAGGTCGCCATAAATCCCGCAAGGTCGCCACAAATCTGGCAAGGTCGCCATATTCCCGGCAAGATCACATGAATCCGGCAAGGTCGTCACAAATCCGGCAAGGTAGTCATATTTCCGGCAAGGTCGCCATAAATCCGGCAAGGTCGCCACAAATCCGGCAAGGTCGCCATATTTCCGGCAAGGTCGCCACAAATCTGGCAAAGTCGCCATATTTCCGGCAAGGTCGCCATAAATCCGGCATGGTGGCCACAAATCTGTGAAGGTCGCCATATTTCCGGCAAGGTCGCATAAATCCGGCAAGTTCGCCATATTTCCGTCACGATCGCCATAAATCCGGCAAGGTCGCCACAAATCCGGCAAGGGCGCCACAAATCCGGCAAGGTCGCCATATTTCCGGTACGATCGCCATAAATCCGGCAAGGTCGCCACAAATCCGGCAAGGTCGCCATATTTCCGGCAAGGTCACCATAAATCCGGCAAGGTCGCCACAAATCCGGCAAGGTGGCGTCAAAGCCGGCAAGGTCGCCACATTTCAATCAAGGTAGCCATAAATTCGGCAAGGTCGCGTCAAATCCGGCAAGGTCGCCACAAATCCGGCACGATCGCCATAAATATGGCAAGGTCGCCACATATCCGGCAAGGTCGCCATATTTCCGGCATGGTCGCCATAAATCCGGCAAGGTCGCCACAAATCCGGCAAGGTCCCCATATTTCCGGCAAGGTCGCCATAAATCCCGCAAGGTCGCCACAAACCCGGCAAGGTCGCTATATTTCCGGCAAGGTCGCAATAAATCCGGCAAGGTCGCCACAAATCCGGCAAGGTCGCCACATTTGCGGCAACGTCGCCATAAATCCGGCAAGGTCGCCACAAATACGGCAAGGTCGCTACATCCCCGGCAAGGTCGCCATAAATCCGGCAAGGTCGCCACAAATCCGGCAAGGTCGCCACATTTGCGGCAACGTCGCCATAAATCCGGCAAGGTCGCCACATTTCAGGCAAGGTCGCCGCATTTCCGGCAACGTCGCCATAAATCCGGCAAGGTGGACACAAATCCGACAAGGTCGCCATAAATCCGGCAAGGTCGCCACATTTCCGACAAGGACGCCATAAATCCGGCAAGGTCGCCACAAATCCGGCAGGGTCGCCACATTTCCGGCAAGGACGCCACAAATCCGGCAAGGTCGCCATATTTCCGGCAAGGTCGCCATAAATCCGGCAAGGTCGCCATAAATCCGGCAAAGTCGGCACAAATCCGGCAGAGTCTCCTATTTCCGGCAAGGTCGCCATTAATCCGGCACGGCCGCCACAAATCCGGCAAGGTCGCCACATTTCCGGCAAGGTCGCAACAAATGTGGCAAAGTCGCCACAAATCCGACAAGGTCGCCATTTTTCCGGCAAGGTCGCCATAAATCCCGCAAGGTCGCCACAAATCCATGAAGGTCGCCATATTTCCGGCAAGGTCGCCATGAATCCGGCAAGGTCGCCACAAATCCGGCAAGGTAGCCATATTTCCCGCAAGGTCGCCATAAATCCGGCAAGGTCGCCACAAATCCGGCATTGTCGCCATATTTCCGGCAAGGTCGCCACAAATCCGGCAAGATCGCCATATTTCCGGCAAGGTCGCCATAAATCCGGCATGGTGGCCACAAATCAGGAAGCGCCATATTTCCGGCAAGGTCGCCATAAATCCGGCGTTCGCCATACTTCCGGCAAGATCGCCATAAATCCGGCACGGTCTGCACAAATCCGGCAAGGTCGCCATAAATCCTGCAAGGTCGCCACAAATCAAGCAAGGACGCCATATTTCCGGCAAGGTCGCCATACATCCCGCAAGGTCGCCACAAATCTGGCAAGGTCGCCATATTTCCGGCAAGGTCACCATAAATCCGGCAAGGTCGCCACAAATCCGGCAAGGTGGCGTCAAAGCCGGCAAGGTCGCCACATTTCAAACAAGGTAGCCATAAATTCGGCAAGGTCGCTTCAAATCCGGCAGAGTCGCCTATTTCCGCAAGGTCGCCATAAATCCGGCACGGCCGCCACTAATCCGGCAAGGTCGCCACATTTCCGGCAAGGTCGCAACAAATCTGCAAGGTCGCCGCAAATCCGACAAGGGTCGCCATATTTCCGGCAAGGTCGCCATAAATGCCGCAAGGTCGCCACATATCTGGCAAGGTCGCCATATTTCCGGTAATGTCGCATGAATCCGGAAAGGTCACCACAAATCCGGCAAGGTAGCCATATTTCCGGCAAGATCGCCATAAAACCGGCAAGGTCGCCATAAATCCGGTAAGGTCGCCACAAATCCGGCAAGATCGCCATATTTCCGGCAAGGTCGCCACAAGTCCGGCAAGGTCGCCTATTTCCGGCAAGGTGGCCATAAATCCGTCACGGCCGCCACAAATCCGGCAACGTCGCCACATTTCCGGCAAGGTCGCAACAAATCTGGCAAAGTCGCCACAAATCCTACAAAGTCGCCATATTTCCGGCAAGGTCGCCATAAATCCCGCAAGGTCGCCACAAATCCGGCAATGTCGCCATATATCCGGCTAGGTCGCCATGAATCCGACAAGGTCGCCATATTTCCGGCAAGGTCGTCATACATCCCGCAAGGTCGCCACAAATGCGGGAATGTCGCCTTATTTCCGGCAAGGTCGCCATGAATCCGGCAAGGTCGCCACAAATCCGGCAAGGTAGCCATATTTCCGGCAAGGTCGCCATAAATCCGGCAAGGTCGTCACAAATCCGGCAAGGTGGCGTCAAAGCCGGCAAGGTCGCCACATTCAATCAAGGTAGCCATAAATTAGGCAAGGTCGCGTCAAATCCGGCAAGGTCGCCACATTTCCGGGAAGGACGCCATAGATCCGGCAAGGTCGCCACAGATCCGGCAAGGTCGCAACATTCCGGAAAGGTCGCCATAAATCCGGCATCGTCGCCACAAATCCGGCAATGTAGCCTTATTTCCGGCAAGATCGCCATAAATCCGGCAAGGTCGCCACAAATCCGGAAGGGTCGCCACATTTGCGGCAACGTCGCCATAAATCCGACAAGGTCGCCACAAATACGGCTAGGTCGCCACATCTCCGGCAAGGTCGCCACAAATCCGGCAAGGTAGCCATATTTCCAGCAAGATCGCCATAAATCCGGCAAGGTCGCCACAAATCCGGCAAGGTCGCCCCATTTGCGGCAACGTTGCCATAAATCCGGCAAGGTCGCCACAAATAAGGCAAGGTCGCCACATCCTCGGCAAGGTCGCCATAAATCCGGCAAGGTCGCCACAAATCCGTCATGGTCACCACATTTCAGGCAAGGTCGCCGCATTTCCGGCAACGTCGCCATAAATCCGGCAAGGTGGTCACAAATCCGACAAGGTCGCCATAATTCCGTCAAGGTCGCCACATTCCCGGTAAGGTCGCCATATTTCCTGCAAGGTCGCCAGAAATCCGGCAATGTCGCCACAAATGCGGCAAGGTCGCCATATTTCCGGCAAGGTCGCCATAAATCCGGCAAGGTCGCCACAAATGCGTCAATGTCGACATATTTTCGGCAAGGTCGCCATAAATCCGGCAAGGTCGCCATAAATCCGCCAAGATCGCCACAAATCCGGCAAGGTCGCCATAAATCCGGCAAGGTCGCCACAAATCGGACAAGGTCGCCATATTTTCGTCACGGTCGCCATATTTCCGGCAAGGTCGCCATAAATCCGGCAATACCGCCCTATTTCCGGCACGATCGCCATAAATATGGCAAGGTCGCCACATATCCGGCAAGGTCGCCATATTTCCGGCATGGTCGCCATAAATCCGGCACAGTCCCCATATTTCCGGCAAGGTCCCCATATTTCCGGCAAGGTCGCCACAAACCCGGCAAGGTCGCTATATTTCCGGCAAGGTCGCAATAAATCCGGCAAGGTCGCCACAAATCCGGCAAGGTAGCCACAAATCCGGCAAGGTCGCCACATTTGCGGCAACGTCGCCATAAATCCGGCAAGGTCGCCTTATTTCAGGCAAGGTCGCCGCATTTCCGGCAACGTCGCCATAAATCCGACAAGGTGGACAGATATCCGACAAGGTCGCCATAAATCCGGGAAGGTCGCCACATTTCCGGCAAGGACGCCATAAATCCGGCAAGGTCGCCACAAATCCGGCAAGGTCGCCACATTTCCGGCAAGGACGCCACAAATCCGGCAAGGTCGCCATATTTCCGGCAAGGTCGTCATAAATCCGGCAAGGTCGCCATAAATCCGCCAAGATCGCCACAAATCCGGCAAGGTCGCCATAAATCCGGCAAGGTCGCCACAAATCGGACAAGGTCGCCATATTTTCGTCACGGTCGCCATATTTCCGGCAAGGTCGCCATAAATCCGGCAATACCGCCCTATTTCCGGCACGATCGCCATAAATATGGCAAGGTCGCCACATATCCGGCAAGGTCGCCATATTTCCGGCATGGTCGCCATAAATCCGGCACAGTCCCCATATTTCCGGCAAGGTCCCCATATTTCCGGCAAGGTCGCCACAAACCCGGCAAGGTCGCTATATTTCCGGCAAGGTCGCAATAAATCCGGCAAGGTCGCCACAAATCCGGCAAGGTAGCCACAAATCCGGCAAGGTCGCCACATTTGCGGCAAGGTCGCCATGAATCCGGCAAGGTCGCCACAAATCCGGCAAGGTAGCCATATTTCCGGCAAGGTCGCCAAAAACCGGCAAGGTCGCCACAAATCCGGCAAGGTCGCCATATATCCGGCAAGGTCGCCACAAATCCGGCAAGGTCGCCATATTTCCGGCAAGGTCACCATAAATCCGGCAAGGTCGCCACAGATCCGGCAAGGTGGCGTCAAAGCCGGCAAGGTCGCCACATTTCAATCAAGGTACCCATATTTCCGGCAAGATCGCCATAAATCCCGCAAGGTCGCCACAAATCCGGCGTTCGCCATACTTCCGGCAAGATCGCCATAAATCCGGCACGGTCTGCACAAATCCGGCAAGGTCGCCATAAATCCTGCAAGGTCGCCACAAATCAAGCAAGGACGCCATATTTCCGGCAAGGTCGCCATAAATCCCGCAAGGTCGCCACAAATCCGGCAAGGTCGCCATATTTCCGGCAAGGTCACCATAAATCCGGCAAGGTCGCCACAAATCCGGCAAGGTGGCGTCAAAGCCGGCAAGGTCGCTACATTTCAATCAAGGTAGCCATAAATTCGGCAAGGTCGCTTCAAATCCGGCAGAGTCGCCTATTTCCGGCAAGGTCGCCATAAATCCGGCACGGCCGCCACAAATCCGGCAAGGTCGCCACATTTCCGGCAAGGTCGCAACAAATCTGGCAAGGTCGCCGCAAATCCGACAAGGTCGCCATATTTCCGGCAAGGTCGCCATAAATGCCGCAAGGTCGCCACAAATCTGGCAAGGTCGCCATATTTCCGGTAATGTCACATGAATCCGGAAAGGTCACCACAAATCCGGCAAGGTAGCCATATTTCCGGCAAGATCGCCATAATTCCGGCAAGGTCGCCATAAATCCGGTAAGGTCGCCACAAATCCGACAAGGTCGCCATATTTCCGGCAAGGTCGCCATAAATCCGGCAAGGTCGCCACAAATCGGACAAGGTCGCCATATTTTCGTCACGGTCGCCATATTTCCGGCAAGGTCGCCATAAATCCGGCAATACCGCCCTATTTCCGGCACGATCGCCATAAATATGGCAAGGTCGCCACATATCCGGCAAGGTCGCCATATTTCCGGCATGGTCGCCATAAATCCGGCACAGTCCCCATATTTCCGGCAAGGTCCCCATATTTCCGGCAAGGTCGCCACAAACCCGGCAAGGTCGCTATATTTCCGGCAAGGTCGCAATAAATCCGGCAAGGTCGCCACAAATCCGGCAAGGTAGCCACAAATCCGGCAAGGTCGCCACATTTGCGGCAAGGTCGCCATGAATCCGGCAAGGTCGCCACAAATCCGGCAAGGTAGCCATATTTCCGGCAAGGTCGCCAAAAACCGGCAAGGTCGCCACAAATCCGGCAAGGTCGCCATATATCCGGCAAGGTCGCCACAAATCCGGCAAGGTCGCCATATTTCCGGCAAGGTCACCATAAATCCGGCAAGGTCGCCACAGATCCGGCAAGGTGGCGTCAAAGCCGGCAAGGTCGCCACATTTCAATCAAGGTACCCATATTTCCGGCAAGATCGCCATAAATCCCGCAAGGTCGCCACAAATCCGGCGTTCGCCATACTTCCGGCAAGATCGCCATAAATCCGGCACGGTCTGCACAAATCCGGCAAGGTCGCCATAAATCCTGCAAGGTCGCCACAAATCAAGCAAGGACGCCATATTTCCGGCAAGGTCGCCATAAATCCCGCAAGGTCGCCACAAATCCGGCAAGGTCGCCATATTTCCGGCAAGGTCACCATAAATCCGGCAAGGTCGCCACAAATCCGGCAAGGTGGCGTCAAAGCCGGCAAGGTCGCTACATTTCAATCAAGGTAGCCATAAATTCGGCAAGGTCGCTTCAAATCCGGCAGAGTCGCCTATTTCCGGCAAGGTCGCCATAAATCCGGCACGGCCGCCACAAATCCGGCAAGGTCGCCACATTTCCGGCAAGGTCGCAACAAATCTGGCAAGGTCGCCGCAAATCCGACAAGGTCGCCATATTTCCGGCAAGGTCGCCATAAATGCCGCAAGGTCGCCACAAATCTGGCAAGGTCGCCATATTTCCGGTAATGTCACATGAATCCGGAAAGGTCACCACAAATCCGGCAAGGTAGCCATATTTCCGGCAAGATCGCCATAATTCCGGCAAGGTCGCCATAAATCCGGTAAGGTCGCCACAAATCCGGCAAGATCGCCATATTTCCGGCAAAGTCGCCACAAATCCTACAAGGTCGCCATATTTCCGGCAAGGTCGCCATAAATCCCGCAAGGTCGCCACAAATCCGGCAATGTCGCCATATATCCGGCAAGGTCGCCATGAATCCGACAAGGTCGCCATATTTCCGGCAAGGTCGTCATAAATCCCGCAAGGTCGCAACAAATGCGGGAATGTCGCCTTATTTCCGGCAAGGTCGCCATGAATCCGGCAAGGTCGCCACAAATCCGGCAAGGTAGCCATATTTCCGGCAAGGTCGCCATAAATCCGGCAAGGTCGCCACAAATCCGGCAAGGTCGCCATTTCCGGCAAGGTCGCCACAAATCCGGCAAGGTCGCCATATTTCCGGCAAGGTCACCATAAATCCGGCAAGGTCGCCACGAATCCGGCAAGGTGGCGTCAAAGCCGGCAAGGTCGCCACATTCATTCAAGGTAGCCATAAATTAGGCAAGGTCGCGTCAAATCCGGCAAGGTCGCCACATTTCCGGGAAGGGCGCCATAGATCCGGCAAGGTCGCCACAGATCCGGCAAGGTCGCAACATTCCGGCAAGGTCGCCATAAATCCGGCATCGTCGCCACAAATCCGGCAAGGTCACCATATTTCCGGCAAGGTCGCCATGAATCCGGCAAGGTCGCCACAAATCCGGCAATGTAGCCTTATTTCCGGCAAGATCGCCATAAATCCGGCAAGGTCGCCACAAATCCGGCAGGGTCGCCACATTTGCGGCAACGTCGCCATAAATCCGACAAGGTCGCCACAAATACGGCAAGGTCGCCACATCCCCGGCAAGGTCGCCACAAATCCGGCAAGGTAGCCATATTTCCAGCAAGATCGCCATAAATCCGGCAAGGTCGCCACAAATCCGGCAAGGTCGCCCCATTTGCGGCAACGTTGCCATAAATCCGGCAAGGTCGCCACAAATACGGCAAGGTCGCCACATCCCCGGCAAGGTCGCCATAAATCCGGCAAGGTCGCCACAAATCCGTCATGGTCACCACATTTCAGGCAAGGTCGCCGCATTTCCGGCAACGTCGCCATAAATCCGGCAAGGTGGTCACAAATCCGACAAGGTCGCCATAATTCCGGCAAGGTCGCCACATTTCCGGCAAGGACGCCATTAATGCGGCAAGGTCGGCACAAATCCGGCAAGGTCGCCACATTCCCGGTAAGGTCGCCATATTTCCTGCAAGGTCGCCATAAATCCGGCAATGTAGCCACAAATGCGGCAAGGTCGCCATATTTCCGGCAAGGTCGCCATAAATCCGGCAAGGTCGCTACAAATGCGTCAAGGTCGACACAAATCGGACAAGGTCGCCATATTTTCGTCACGGTCGCCATATTTCCGGCAAGGTCGCCACAAATCCGGCAAGGTAGCCATATCTCCGGCACGATCGCCATAATTCCGGCAAGGTCGCCATAAATCCGGTAAGGTCGCCACAAATCCGGCAAGATCGCCATATTTCCGGCAAGGTCGCCACAAGTCCGGCAAGGTCGCCTATTTCCGGCAAGGTGGCCATAAATCCGGCACGGCCGCCACAAATCCGGCAACGTCGCCACATTTCCGGCAAGGTCGCAACAAATCTGGCAAAGTCGCCACAAATCCTACAAGGTCGCCATATTTCCGGCAAGGTCGCCATAAATCCCGCAAGGTCGCCACAAATCCGGCAATGTCGCCATATATCCGGCAAGGTCGCCATGAATCCGACAAGGTCGCCATATTTCCGGCAAGGTCGTCATAAATCCCGCAAGGTCGCAACAAATGCGGGAATGTCGCCTTATTTCCGGCAAGGTCGCCATGAATCCGGCAAGGTCGCCACAAATCCGGCAAGGTAGCCATATTTCCGGCAAGGTCGCCATAAATCCGGCAAGGTCGCCACAAATCCGGCAAGGTCGCCATTTCCGGCAAGGTCGCCACAAATCCGGCAAGGTCGCCATATTTCCGGCAAGGTCACCATAAATCCGGCAAGGTCGCCACGAATCCGGCAAGGTGGCGTCAAAGCCGGCAAGGTCGCCACATTCATTCAAGGTAGCCATAAATTAGGCAAGGTCGCGTCAAATCCGGCAAGGTCGCCACATTTCCGGGAAGGGCGCCATAGATCCGGCAAGGTCGCCACAGATCCGGCAAGGTCGCAACATTCCGGCAAGGTCGCCATAAATCCGGCATCGTCGCCACAAATCCGGCAAGGTCACCATATTTCCGGCAAGGTCGCCATGAATCCGGCAAGGTCGCCACAAATCCGGCAATGTAGCCTTATTTCCGGCAAGATCGCCATAAATCCGGCAAGGTCGCCACAAATCCGGCAGGGTCGCCACATTTGCGGCAACGTCGCCATAAATCCGACAAGGTCGCCACAAATACGGCAAGGTCGCCACATCCCCGGCAAGGTCGCCACAAATCCGGCAAGGTAGCCATATTTCCAGCAAGATCGCCATAAATCCGGCAAGGTCGCCACAAATCCGGCGAGGTCGCCCCATTTGCGGCAACGTTGCCATAAATCCGGCAAGGTCGCCACAAATACGGCAAGGTCGCCACATCCCCGGCAAGGTCGCCATAAATCCGGCAAGGTCGCCACAAATCCGTCATGGTCACCACATTTCAGGCAAGGTCGCCGCATTTCCGGCAACGTCGCCATAAATCCGGCAAGGTGGTCACAAATCCGACAAGGTCGCCATAATTCCGGCAAGGTCGCCACATTTCCGGCAAGGACGCCATTAATGCGGCAAGGTCGGCACAAATCCGGCAAGGTCGCCACATTCCCGGTAAGGTCGCCATATTTCCTGCAAGGTCGCCATAAATCCGGCAATGTAGCCACAAATGCGGCAAGGTCGCCATATTTCCGGCAAGGTCGCCACAAATCCGGCAAGGTCGCTACAAATGCGTCAAGGTCGACACAAATCGGACAAGGTCGCCATATTTTCGTCACGGTCACCATATTTCCGGCAAGGTCGCCATAAATCCGGCAATACCGCCCTATTTCCGGCACGATCGCCATAAATATGGCAAGGTCGCCACATATCCGGCAAGGTCGCCATATTTCCGGCATGGTCGCCATAAATCCGGCAAGGTCCCCATATTTCCGGCAAGGTCCCCATATTTCCGGCAAGGTCGCCACAAACCCTGCAAGGTCGCTATATTTCCGGCAAGGTCGCAATAAATCCGGCAAGGTCGCCACAAATCCGGCAAGGTAGCCACAAATCCGGCAAGGTCGCCACATTTGCGGCAACGTCGCCATAAATCCGGCAAGGTCGCCTTATTTCAGGCAAGGTCGCCGCATTTCCGGCAACGTCGCCATAAATCCGACAAGGTGGATAGAAATCCGACAAGGTCGCCATAAATCCGGCAACGTCGCCACATTTCCGGCAAGGACGCCATAAATCCGGCAAGGTCGCCACAAATCCGGCAAGGTCGCCACATTTCCGGCAAGGACGCCACAAATCCGGCAAGGTCGCCATATTTCCGGCAAGGTCGCCATAAATTCGGCAAGGTCGCCATAAATCCGGCAAAGTCGCCACAAATCCGGCAGAGTCTCCTATTTCCGGCAAGGTCGCCATAAATCCGGCACGGCCGCCACAAATCCGGCAAGGTCGCCACATTTCCGGCAAGGTCGCAAAAAATCTGGCAAAGTCCACACAAATCCGACAAGGTCGCCATTTTTCCGGCAAGGTCGCCATAAATCCCGCAAGGTCGCCACAAATCCGGCAAGGTCGCCATATTTCCGGCAACATCGCCATGAATCCGGCAAGGTCGCCACAAATCCGGCAAGATAGCCATATTTCCCGCAAAGTCGCCATAAATCCGGCAAGGTCGCCACAAATCCGGCAAGGTCGCCATATTTCCGGCAAGGTCGCCACAAATCCGGCAAGATCGCCATATTTCCGGCAAGGTCGCCATAAATCCGGCATGGTGGCCACAAATCAGGGAAGATCGCCATATTTCCGGCAAGGTCGCCATAAATCCTGCAAGGTCGCCACAAATCAAGCAAGGACGCCATATTTCCGGCAAGGTCGCCATAAATCCCGCAAGGTGGCCACAAATCCGGCAAAGTCGCCATATTTCCGGCAAGGTCGCCATAAATGCGGCAAGGTCGCCATAAATCCGGCAAAGACGCCACAAATCCGGCAGAGTCTCCTATTTCCGGCAAGGTCGCCATAAATCCGGCACGGCCTCCACAAATCCGGCAAGGTCGCCACATTTCCGGTAAGGTCGCAACAAATCTGGCAAAGTCGCCACAAATCCGACAAGGTCGCCATTTTTCCGGCAAGGTCGCCATAAATCCCGCAAGGTCGCCACAAATCCGGCAAGGTCGCCATATTTCCGTAAAGGTCGCCATGAATCCGGCAAGGTCGCCACAAATCCGGCAAGGTAGCCATATTTCCAGCAAGTTCGCCATAAATCCGGCAAGGTCGCCACAAACCCGGCAAGGTCGCCAAATTTCCGGCAAGGTCGCCACAAATCCGGCAAGGTCGCCATATTTCCGGCAAGTTCACCATAAATCCGGTAAGGTCGCCACAAATCCGGCAAGGTGGCGTCAAAGCCGGCAAGGTCGCCACATTTCAATCAAGGTAGCCATAAATTCGGCAAGGTCGCGTCAAATCCGGCAGGGTCGCCACATTTCCGGGAAGGTCGCCATAGATCCGGCAAGGTCGCCACAAATCCGGCAGAGTCGCCTATTTCCGGCAAGGTCGCCATAAATCCGGCACGGCCGCCACAAATCCGGCAAGGTCGCCACCTTTCCGGCAAGGTCGCAACAAATCTGGCAAGGTCGCCGCAAATCCGACAAGGTCGCCATATTTCCGGCAAAGTCGCCATAAATCCCGCAAGGTCGCCACAAATCTGGCAAGGTCGCCACATTTCCGGCAAGGACGCCATAAATCCGGCAAGGTCGCCACAAATCCGGCAAGGTCGCCACATTTCCGGCAAGGACGCCATAAATCCGGCAAGGTCGGCACAAATCCGGCAAGGTCGCCACATTCCAGGTAAGGTCGCCATATTTCCTGCAAGGTCGCCATACATCCGGCAAAGTCGCCACGAATGCGGCAAGGTCGCCATATTTCCGGCAAGGTCGCCATAAACCCGGCAAGGTCGTTATATTTCCGGCAAGGTCGCAATAAATCCGGCAAGGTCGCCACAAATCCGGCCAGGTCGCCACATTTGCGGCAACGTCGCCATAAATCCGGCAAGGTCGCCACAAATACGGCAAGGTCGCCACATCCCCGGCAAGGTCGCCATAAATCCGGCAAGGTCGCCACAAATCCGGCAAGGTCGCCAAATTTGCGGCAACGTCACCAAAAATCCGGCAAGGTCGCCACATTTCAGGCAAGGTCGCCGCATTTCCGGCAACGTCGCCATAAATCCGGCAAGGTGGACAGAAATCCGACAAGGTCGCCATAAATCCGGCAAGGTCGCCACATTTCCGGCAAGGACGCCATAAACCCGGCAAGATCGCCACAAATCCGGCAAGGTCGGCACATTTCCGGCAAGGACGCCACAAATCCGGCAAGGTCGCCATATTTCCGGCAAGGTCGCCATAAATCCGGCAAGGTCGCCATAAATCCGGCAAAGTCGCCACAAATCCGGCAGAGTTTCCTATTTCCGGCAAGGTCGCCATAAATCCGGCACGGACGCCACATATCCGGCAAGGTCGCCACATTTCCGGCAAGGTCGCAACAAATCTGGCAAAGTCGCCACAAATCCGACAAGGTCGCCATTTTTCCGGCAAGGTCGCAACAAATCTGGCAAAGTCGCCACAAATCCGACAAGGTCGCCATTTTTCCGGCAAGGTCGCCATAAATACCGCAAGGTCGCCACAAATCCGGCAAGGTCGCCATATTTCCGGCAAGGTCGCCATGAATCCGGCAAGGTCGCCACAAATCCGGCAAGATAGCCATAAATCCCGCAAGGTCGCCATAAATCCCGTAAGGTCGCCACAAATCCGGCAAGGTCGCCATATTTCCGGCAAGGTCGCCACAAATCCGGCAAGATCGCCATATTTCCGGCTAGGTCGCCATAAATCCGGCATGGTGGCCACAAATCAGGGAAGATCGCCATATTTCCGGCAAGGTCGCCATAAATCCCGCAAGGTCGCCACAAATCCGGCAAGGTCGCCATATTTCCGGCAAGGTCGCCATAAATCCGGCAAGGTGGTCAAAAATCCGACAAGGTCGCCATAATTCCGGCAAGGTCGCCACATTTCCGGCAAGGACGCCATAAATCCGGCAAGGTCGCCACAAATCCGGCAAGGTCGCCACATTGCCGGTAAGGTCGCCATAATTCCTGCAAGGTCGCCATAAATCCGGCAATGTCGCCACAAATGCGGTAAGGTCGCCATATTTCCGGCAAGGTCGCCATAAACCCGGCAAGGCCGCTATATTTCCGGCAAGGTCGCAATAAATCCGGCAAGGTCGCCACAAATCCGGCAAGGTCGCCACATTTGCGGCAACGTCGCCATAAATCCGACAAGGTCGCCACAAATACGGCAAGGTCGCCACATCCCCGGCAAGGTCGCCATAAATCCGGCAAGGTCGCCACAAATCCGGCAAGGTCGCCACATTTGCGGCAACGTCGCCATAAATCCGGCAAGGTCGCCACATTCCAGGCAAGGTCGCCGCATTTCCGGCAACGTCGCCATAAATCCCGCAAGGTGGACAGAAATCCGACAAGGTCGCCATAAATCCGGCAAGGTCGCCACATTTCCGGCAAGGACGCCATAAATCCGGCAAGGTCGCCACAAATCCGGCAAGGTCGCCACATTTCCGTCAAGGACGCCATAAATCCGGCAAGGTCGCCATAAATCCGGCAAAGTCGCCACAAGTCCGGCAGAGTCTCCTATTTCCGGCAAGGTCGCCATAAATCCGGCACGGCCGCCACAAATCCGGAAAGTCGCCACATTTCCGGCAAGGTCGCAACAAATCTGGCAAAGTCGCCACAAATCCGACAAGGTCGCCATTTTTCCGGCAAGGTCGCCATAAATCCCGCAAGGTCGCCACAAATCCGGCAAGGTCGCCATATTTCCGGCAAGGTCGCCATGAATCCGGCAAGGTCGCCACAAATCCGGCAAGATAGCCATATTTCCCGCAAGGTCGCCATAAATCCGGCAAGGTCCCCACAAATCCGGCAAGGTCGCCATATTTCCGGCAAGGTCGCCACAAATCCGGCAAGATCGCCATATTTCCGGCAAGGTCGCCATAAATCCGGCATGGTGGCCACAAATCAGGGAAGATCGCCATATTTCCGGCAAGGTCGCCATAAATCCTGCAAGGTCGCCACAAATCAAGCAAGGACGCCATATTTCCGGCAAGGTCGCCATAAATCTCGCAAGGTCGCCACAAATCCGGCAAGGTCGCCATATTTCCGGCAAGGTCGCTATAAATCCGGCAAGGTCGCCATAAATCCGGCAAAGACGCCACAAATCCGGCAGAGTCTCCTATTTCCGGCAAGGTAGCCATAAATCCGGCATGGCCGCCACAAATCCGGCAACGTCGCCACATTTCCGGCAAGGTCGCAACAAATCTGGCAAAGTCGCCACAAATCCGACAAGGTCGCCATTTTTCCGGGAAGGTCGCCATAAAACCCGCAAGGTCGCCACAAATCCGGCAAGGTCGCCATATTTCCGGCAAGGTCGCCATGAATCCGGCAAGGTCGCCACAAATCCGGCAAGATAGCCATATTTCCCGCAAGGTCGCCATAAATCCGGCAAGGTCGCCACAAATCCGGCAAGGTCGCCATATTTCCGGCAAGGTCAACACAAATCCGGCAAGATCGCCATATTTCCGGCAAGGTCGCCTTAAATGCGGCATGGTGGCCACAAATTAGGGAAGATCGCCATATTTCCGGCAAGGTCGCCATAAATCCTGCAAGGTCGCCACAAATCAAGCATGGACGCCATTTTTCCGGCAAGGTCGCCATAAATCCCGCAAGGTCGCAACAAATCTGGCAAAGTCGCCACAAATCCGACAAGGTCGCCATTTTTCCGGCAAGGTCGCCATAAATCCCGCAAGGTCGCCACAAATCCGGCAAGGTCGCCATATTTCCGGCAAGGTCGCCATGAATCCGGCAAGGTCGCCACAAATCCGGCAAGGTCGCCATATTTCCGGCAAGGTCGCCACAAATCCGGCAAGGTCGCCATATTTCCGACAAGGTCGACACAAATCCGGCAAGGTGGCGTCAAAGCCGGCAAGGTCGCCACATTTCAATCAAGGTAGCCATAAATTCGGCAAGGTCGCGTCAAATCCGGCAGGGTCGCCACATTTCCGGTAAGGTCGCCATAGATCCGGCAAGGTCGCCACAAATCCGGCAAGGTCGCAACATTCCGGCAAGGTCGCCATAAATCCAGCATCGTCGCCATAAATCCGGCAAGGTCGCCACAAATCCGGCAAGGTCGCCATATTTCCGGCAAGGTCGCCACAAATCCGGCAAGGTGCCGTCAAAGCCGGCAAGGTGGCCACATTTCAATCAAGGTAGCCATAAATTCGGCAAGGTCGCGTCAAATCCGGCAGGGTCGCCACATTTCCGGGAAGGTCGCCATAGATCCGGCAAGGTCGCCACAAATCCGGCAAGGTCGCCATAAATCCGGCATCGTCGCCATAAATCCGGCAAGGTCGCCACAAATCCGGCAAGGTCGCCAAATTTCCGGCACGTTCGCCATAAATCCGGCAAGGTCGCCATTTTTCCGGCAAGGTCGCCATAAATCCCGCAAGGTCGCCACAAATCCGGTAAGGTCGCCAAATTTCCGGCAACGTCGCCATAAATCCGGCAAGCTCGCCACAAATCCGGCAGAGTCGCCTATTTCCGGCAAGGTCGCCATAAATCCGGCACGGCCGCCACAAATCCGGCAAGGTCGCCACATTTCCGGCAAGGTCGCAACAAATCTGGCAAGGTCGCCGCATATACGACAAGGTCGCCATATTTCCGGCAAGGTCGCCATAAATCCCGCAAGGTCGCCACAAATCTGGCAAGGTCGCCATATTTCCGGTAATGTCGCATGAATCCGGCAAGGTCGCCACAAATCCGGCAAGGTAGCCATATTTCCGGCAAGGTCGCCATAAATCCGGCAAGGTCGCCACAAATCCGGCAAGATCGCCATATTTCCGGCAAGGTCGCAACAAGTCCGGCAAGGTCGCCATATTTCCGGCAAGGTCGCCATAAATCCGGCATGGTGGCCACAATTCAGGGAAGGTCGCCATATTTCCGGCAAGGTCGCATAAATCCGGCAAGGTCGCGATAAATCCGGCAAGGTCGCCACAAATCCGTCAGAGTCGCCTATTTCCGGCAAGGCCGCCACAAATCCGGCAAGGTCGCCACATTTCCGGCAAGGTCGCAACAAATCTGGCAAAGTCGCACAAATCCGACAAGGTCGCCATATTTCCGGCAAGGTCGCCATAAATCCCGCAAGGTCGCCACAAATCCGGCAATGTCGCCATATTTCCGGCAAGGTCGCCATGAATCCGACAAGGTCGCCATATTTCCGGCAAGGTCGCCACAAATCCGGCAAGGTGGCGTCAAAGCCGGCAAGGTGGCCACATTTCAATCAAGGTAGCCATAAATTCGGCAAGGTCGCGTCAAATCCGGCAGGGTCGCCACATTTCCGGGAAGGTCGCCATAGATCCGGCAAGGTCGCCACAAATCCGGCAAGGTCGCAACATTCCGGCAAGGTCGCCATAAATCCGGCATCGTCGCCATAAATCCGGCAAGGTCGCCACAAATCCGGCAAGGTCGCCATATTTCCGGCACGGTCGCCATAAATCCGGCAAGGTCGCCATTTTTCCGGCAAGGTCGCCATAAATCCCGCAAGGTCGCCACAAATCCGGCAAGGTCGCCACAAATCCGGCAAGGTCGCCATATTTCCGGCACGGTCGCCACAAATCCGGCAAGGTCGCCATTTTTCCGGCAAGGTCGCCATAAATCCGGCAAGGTCGCCACAAATCCGGCAAGATCGCCATATTTCCGGCAAGGTCGCAACAAGTCCGGCAAGGTCGCCATATTTCCGGCAAGGTCGCCATAAATCCGGCATGGTGGCCACAAATCAGGGAAGGTCGCCATATTTCCGGCAAGGTCGCATAAATCCGGCAAGGTCGCGATAAATCCGGCAAGGTCGCCACAAATCCGTCAGAGTCGCCTATTTCCGGCAAGGTCGCCATAAATCCGGCACGGCCGCCACAAATCCGGCAAGGTCGCCACATTTCCGGCAAGGTCGCAACAAATCTGGCAAAGTCGCCACAAATCCGACAAGGTCGCCATATTTCCGGCAAGGTCGCCTTAAATCCGGCAAGGTCGCCATATTTCCGGCAAGGTCACCATAAATCCGGCAAGGTCGCCACAAATCCGGCAAGGTGGCGTCAAAGCCGGCAAGGTCGCCACATTTCAATCAAGGTAGCCATAAATTCGGCAAGGTCCCGTCAAATCCGGCAAGGTCGCCACATTTCCGGGAAGGTCGCCATAGATCTGGCAAGGTCGCCACAAATCCGGCAAGGTTGCAACATTCCGGCAAGGTCGCCATAAATCCGGCATCGTCGCCATAAATTCGGCAAGGTCGCCACAAATCCTGCAAGGTCGCCATTTTTCCGGCAAGATCGCCATAAATCCGGCAAGGTCGCCATATTTCCGGCAAGGTCACCATAAATCCGGCAAGGTCGCCACAAATCCGGCAAGGTGGCGTCAAAGCCGGCAAGGTCGCCACATTGCAATCAAGGTAGCCATAAATTCGGCAAGGTCCCGTCAAATCCGGCAAGGTCGCCACATTTCCGGGAAGGTCGCCATAGATCTGGCAAGGTCGCCACAAATCCGGCAAGGTCGCAACATTCCGGCAAGGTCGCCATAAATCCGGCATCGTCGCCATAAATTCGGCAAGGTCGCCACAAATCCGGCAAGGTCGCCATATTTCCGGCACGGTCGCCACAAATCCGGCAAGGTCGCCATTTTTCCGGCAAGGTCGCCATAAATCCGGCAAGGTCGCCACAAATCCGGCAAGATCGCCATATTTCCGGCAAGGTCGCAACAAGTCCGGCAAGGTCGCCATATTTCCGGCAAGGTCGCCATAAATCCGGCATGGTGGCCACAAATCAGGGAAGGTCGCCATATTTCCGGCAAGGTCGCATAAATCCGGCAAGGTCGCGATAAATCCGGCAAGGTCGCCACAAATCCGTCAGAGTCGCCTATTTCCGGCAAGGACGCCATAAATCCGGCACGGCCGTCACAAATCCGGCAAGGTCGCCACATTTCCGGCAAGGTCGCAACAAATCTGGCAAAGTCGCCACAAATCCGACAAGGTCGCCATATTTCCGGCAAGGTCGCCATAAATCCGGCAAGGTCGCCATATTTCCGGCAAGGTCACCATAAATCCGGCAAGGTCGCCACAAATCCTGCAAGGTGGCGTCAAAGCCGGCAAGGTCGCCACATTTCAATCAAGTTAGCCATAAATTCGGCAAGGTCCCGTCAAATCCGGCAAGGTCGCCACATTTCCGGGAAGGTCGCCATAGATCTGGCAAGGTCGCCACAAATCCGGCAAGGTCGCAACATTCCGGCAAGGTCGCCATAAATCCGGCATCGTCGCCATAAATTCGGCAAGGTCGCCACAAATCCGGCAAGGTCGCCATTTTTCCGGCAAGATCGCCATAAATCCCGCAAGGTCGCCACAAATCCGGCAAGGTCGCCATATTTCCGGCAAGGTCGCCACAAATCCGGCAAGATCGCCATATTTCCGGCAAGGTCGCAACAAGTCCGGCAAGGTCGCCATATTTCCGGAAAGGTCGCCATAAATCCGGCATGGTGGCCACAAATCAGGGAAGGTCGCCATATTTCCGACAAGGTCGCATAAATCCGGCAAGTTCGCGATAAATCCGGCAAGGTCGCCACAAATCCGTCAGAGTCGCCTATTCCGGCAAGGTCGCCATAAATCCGGCACGGCCGCCACAAATCCGGCAAGGTCGCCACATTTCCGGCAAGGTCGCAACCAATCTGGCAAAGTCGCCACAAATCCGACAAGGTCGCCATATTTCCGGCAAGGTCGCCATAAATCCCGCAAGGTCGCCACAAATCCGGCAATGTCGCCATATTTCCGGCAAGGTCGCCATGAATCCGACAAGGTCGCCATATTTCGGGCAAGGTCGCCATAAATCCCGCAAGGTCGCCACAAATCCGGCAATGTCTCCATATTTCCGGCAAGGTCGCCATGAATCCGGCAAGGTCGCCACAAATCCGGCAAGGTAGCCATATTTCCGGCAAGGTCACCATAAATCCGGCAAGGTCGCCACGCATCCGGCAAGGTGGCGTCAAAGCCGGCAAGGTCGCCACATTTCAATCAAGGTAGCCATAAATTCGGCAAGGTCCCGTCAAATCCGGCAAGGTCGCCACATTTCCGGGAAGGTCGCCATAGATCTGACAAGGTCGCCACAAATCCGGCAAGGTCGCAACATTCCGGCAAGGTCGCCATAAATCCGGCATCGTCGCCATAAATTCGGCAAGGTCGCCACAAATCCGGCAAGGTCGCCATATTTCCGGCACGGTCGCCACAAATCCGGCAAGGTCGCCATTTTCCCGGCAAGGTCGCCATAAATCCGGCAAGGTCGCCACAAATCCGGCAAGATCGCCATATTTCCGGCAAGATCGCAACAAGTCCGGCAAGGTCGCCATATTTCCGGCAAGGTCGCCATAAATCCGGCATGGTGGCCACAAATCAGGGAAGGTCGCCATATTTCCGGCAAGGTCGCATAAATCCGGCAAGGTCGCGATAAATCCGGCAAGGTCGCCACAAATCCGTCAGAGTCGCCTATTTCCGGCAAGGACGCCATAAATCCGGCACTGCCGCTACAAATCCGGCAAGGTCGCCACATTTCCGGCAAGGTCGCAACAAATCTGGCAAAGTCGCCACAAATCCGACAAGGTCGCCATATTTCCGGCAAGGTCGCCATAAATCCGGCAAGGTCGCCATATTTCCGGCAAGGTCACCATAAATCCGGCAAGGTCGCCACAAATCCGGCAAGGTGGCGTCAAAGCCGGCAAGGTCGCCACATTTCAATCAAGGTAGCCATAAATTCGGCAAGGTCCCGTCAAATCCGGCAAGGTCGCCACATTTCCGGGAAGGTCGCCATAGATCTGGCAAGGTCGCCACAAATCCGGCAAGGTCGCAACATTCCGGCAAGGTCGCCATAAATCCGGCATCGTCGCCATAAATTCGGCAAGGTCGCCACAAATCCGGCAAGGTCGCCATTTTTCCGGCAAGATCGCCATAAATCCCGCAAGGTCGCCACAAATCCGGCAAGGTCGCCATATTTCCGGCAAGGTCGCCACAAATCCGGCAAGATCGCCATATTTCCGGCAAGGTCGCAACAAGTCCGGCAAGGTCGCCATATTTCCGGCAAGGTCGCCATAAATCCGGCATGGTGGCCACAAATCAGGGAAGGTCGCCATATTTCCGGCAAGGTCGCATAAATCCGGCAAGGTCGCGATAAATCCGGCAAGGTCGCCACAAATCCGTCAGAATCGCCTATTCCGGCAAGGTCGCCATAAATCCGGCACGGCCGCCACAAATCCGGCAAGGTCGTCACATTTCCGGCAAGGTCGCAACCATTCTGGCAAAGTCGCCACAAATCCGACAAGGTCGCCATATTTCGGGCAAGGTCGCCATAAATCCCGCAAGGTCGCCACAAATCCGGCAATGACTCCATATTTCCGGCAAGGTCGCCATGAATCCGGCAAGGTCGCCACAAATCCGGCAAGGTAGCCATATTTCCGGCAAGGTCACCATAAATCCGGCAAGGTCGCCACGCATCCGGCAAGGTGGCGTCAAAGCCGGCAAGGTCGCCACATTTCAATCAAGGTAGCCATAAATTCGGCAAGGTCCCGTCAAATCCGGCAAGGTCGCCACATTTCCGGGAAGGTCGCCATAGATCTGGCAAGGTCGCCACAAATCCAGCAAGGTCGCAACATTCCGGCAAGGTCGCCATAAATCCGGCATCGTCGCCATAAATTCGGCAAGGTCGCCACAAATCCGGCAAGGTCGCCATATTTCCGGCACGGTCGCCACAAATCCGGCAAGGTCGCCATTTTTCCGGCAAGGTCGCCATAAATCCGGCAAGGTCGCCACAAATCCGGCAAGATCGCCATATTTCCGGCAAGGTCGCAACAAGTCCGGCAAGGTCGCCATATTTCCGGCAAGGTCGCCATAAATCCGGCATGGTGGCCACAAATCAGGGAAGGTCGCCATATTTCCGGCAAGGTCGCATAAATCCGGCAAGGTCGCGATAAATCCGGCAAGGTCGCCACAAATCCGTCAGAGTCGCCTATTTCCGGCAAGGACGCCATAAATCCGGCACGGCCGCCACAAATCCGGCAAGGTCGCCACATTTCCGGCAAGGTCGCAACAAATCTGGCAAAGTCGCCACAAATCCGACAAGGTCGCCATATTTCCGGCAAGGTCGCCATAAATCCGGCAAGGTCGCCATATTTCCGGCAAGGTCACCATAAATCCGGCAAGGTCGCCACAAATCCGGCAAGGTGGCGTCAAAGCCGGCAAGGTCGCCACATTTCAATCAAGGTAGCCATAAATTCGGCAAGGTCCCTTCAAATCCGGCAAGGTCGCCACATTTCCGGGAAGGTCGCCATAGATCTGGCAAGGTCGCCACAAATCCGGCAAGGTCGCAACATTCCGGCAAGGTCGCCATAAATCCAGCATCGTCGCCATAAATTCGGCAAGGTCGCCACAAATCCGGCAAGGTCGCCATTTTTCCGGCAAGATGGCCATAAATCCCGCAAGGTCGCCACAAATCCGGCAAGGTCGCCATATTTCCGGCAAGGTCGCCACAAATCCGGCAAGATCGCCATATTTCCGGCAAGGTCGCAACAAGTCCGGCAAGGTCGCCATATTTCCGGCAAGGTCGCCATAAATCCGGCATGGTGGCGACAAATCAGGGAAGGTCGCCATATTTCCGGCAAGGTCGCATAAATCCGGCAAGGTCGCGATAAATCCGGCAAGGTCGCCACAAATCCGTCAGAGTCGCCTATTCCGGCAAGGTCGCCATAAATCCGGCACGGCCGCCACAAATCCGGCAAGGTCGCCACATTTCCGGCAAGGTCGCAACCATTCTGGCAAAGTCGCCACAAATCCGACAAGGTCGCCATATTTCCGGCAAGGTCGCCATAAATCCAGCAAGGTCGCCACAAATCCGGCAATGTCGCCATATTTCCGGCAAGGTCGCCAAGAATCCGACAAGGTCGCCATATTTCGGGCAAGGTCGCCATAAATCCCGCAAGGTCGCCACAAATCCGGCAATGTCTCCATATTTCCGGCAAGGTCGCCATGAATCCGGCAAGGTCGCCACAAATCCGGCAAGGTAGCCATATTTCCGGCAAGGTCACCATAAATCCTGCAAGGTCGCCACGCATCCGGCAAGGTGGCGTCAAAGCCGGCAAGGTCGCCACATTCAATCAAGGTAGCCATAAATTAGGCAAGGTCGCGTCAAATCCGGCAAGGTCGCCACAATTCCCGGAAGGGCGCCATAGATCCGGCAAGGTCCCCACAGATCCGGCAAGGTCGCAACATTCCGGCAAGGTCGCCATAAATCCGGCACGGCCGCCACAAATCCGGCAAGGTCGCCACATTTCCGGCAAGGTCGCAACAAATCTGGCAAAGTCGCCACAAATCCGACAAGGTCGCCATATTTCCGGCAAGGTCGCCATAAATCCCGCAAGGTCGCCACAAATCCGGCAATGTCGCCATATTTCCGGCAAGGTCGCCATGAATCCGACAAGGTCGCCATATTTCTGGCAAGGTCGCCATAAATCCCGCAAGGTCGCCACAAATCCGGCAATGTCTCCATATTTCCGGCAAGGTCGCCATGAATCCGGCAAGGTCGCCACAAATCCGGCAAGGTAGCCATATTTCCGGCAAGGTCGCCATAAATCCGGCAAGGTCGCCACAAATCCGGCAAGGTCGCCATATTTCCGGCAAGGTCGCCACAAATCCGGCAAGGTCGCCATATTTCCGGCAAGGTCACCATAAATCCGGCAAGGTCGCCACAAATTCGGCAAGGTGGCGTCAAAGCCGGCAAGGTCGCCACATGTCAATCAAGGTAGCCATAAATTCGGCAAGGTCCCGTCAAATCCGGCAAGGTCGCCACATTTCCGGGAAGGTCGCCATAGATCTGGCAAGGTCGCCACAAATCCGGCAAGGTCGCAACATTCCGGCAAGGTCGCCATAAATCCGGCATCGTCGCCATAAATTCGGCAAGGTCGCCACAAATCCGGCAAGGTCGCCATATTTCCGGCACGGTCGCCACAAATCCGGCAAGGTCGCCATTTTTCCGGCAAGGTCGCCATAAATCCGGCAAGGTCGCCACAAATACGGCAAGATCGCCATATTTCCGGCAAAGTCGCAACAAGTCCGGCAAGGTCGCCATATTTCCGGGAAGGTCGCCATAAATCCGGCATGGTGGCCAAAAATCAGGGAAGGTCGCCATATTTCCGGCAAGGTCGCATAAATCCGGCAAGGTCGCGATAAATCCGGCAAGGTCGCCACAAATCCGTCAGAGTCGCCTATTTCCGGCAAGGTCGCCATAAATCCGGCACGGCCGCCACAAATCCGGCAAGGTCGCCACATTTCCGGCAAGGTCGCAACAAATCTGGCAAAGTCGCCACAAATCCGACAAGGTCGCCATATTTCCGGCAAGGTCGCCATAAATCCGGCAAGGTCGCCATATTTCCGGCAAGGTCACCATAAATCCGGCAAGGTCGCCACAAATCCGGCAAGGTGGCGTCAAAGCCGGCAAGGTCGCCACATTTCAATCAAGGTAGCCATAAATTCGGCAAGGTCCCGTCAAATCCGGCAAGGTCGCCACATTTCCGGGAAGGTCGCCATAGATCTGGCAAGGTCGCCACAAATCCGGGAAGGTCGCAACATTCCGGCAAGGTCGCCATAAATCCGGCATCGTCGCCATAAATTCGGCAAGGTCGCCACAACTCCGGCAAGGTCGCCATATTTCCGGCACGGTCGCCACAAATCCGGCAAGGTCGCCATTTTTCCGGCAAGGTCGCCATAAATCCGGCAAGGTCGCCACAAATCCGGCAAGATCGCCATATTTCCGGCAAGGTCGCAACAAGTCCGGCAAGGTCGCCATATTTCCGGCAAGGTCGCCATAAATCCGGCATGGTGGCCACAAATCAGGGAAGGTCGCCATATTTCCGGCAAGGTCGCATAAATCCGGCAAGGTCGCGATAAATCCGGCAAGGTCGCCACAAATCCGTCAGAGTCGCCTATTTCCGGCAAGGTCGCCATAAATCCGGCACGGCCGCCACAAATCCGGCAAGGTCGCCACATTTCCGGCAAGGTCGCAACAAATCTGGCAAAGTCGCCACAAATCCGACAAGGTCGCCGTATTTCCGGCAAGGTCGCGATAAATCCCGCAAGGTCGCCACAAATCCGTCAGAGTCGCCTATTTCCGGCAAGGTCGCCATAAATCCGGCACGGCCGCCACAAATCCGGCAAGGTCGCCACATTTCCGGCAAGGTCGCAACAAATCTGGCAAAGTCGCCACAAATCCGACAAGGTCGCCATATTTCCGGCAAGGTCGCCATAAATCCGGCAAGGTCGCCATATTTCCGGCAAGGTCACCATAAATCCGGCAAGGTCGCCACAAATCCGGCAAGGTGGCGTCAAAGCCGGCAAGGTCGCCACATTTCAATCAAGGTAGCCATAAATTCGGCAAGGTCCCGTCAAATCCGGCAAGGTCGCCACATTTCCGGGAAGGTCGCCATAGATCTGGCAAGGTCGCCACAAATCCGGGAAGGTCGCAACATTCCGGCAAGGTCGCCATAAATCCGGCATCGTCGCCATAAATTCGGCAAGGTCGCCACAACTCCGGCAAGGTCGCCATATTTCCGGCACGGTCGCCACAAATCCGGCAAGGTCGCCATTTTTCCGGCAAGGTCGCCATAAATCCGGCAAGGTCGCCACAAATCCGGCAAGATCGCCATATTTCCGGCAAGGTCGCAACAAGTCCGGCAAGGTCGCCATATTTCCGGCAAGGTCGCCATAAATCCGGCATGGTGGCCACAAATCAGGGAAGGTCGCCATATTTCCGGCAAGGTCGCATAAATCCGGCAAGGTCGCGATAAATCCGGCAAGGTCGCCACAAATCCGTCAGAGTCGCCTATTTCCGGCAAGGTCGCCATAAATCCGGCACGGCCGCCACAAATCCGGCAAGGTCGCCACATTTCCGGCAAGGTCGCAACAAATCTGGCAAAGTCGCCACAAATCCGACAAGGTCGCCGTATTTCCGGCAAGGTCGCCATAAATCCCGCAAGGTCGCCACAAATCCGGCAATGTCGCCATATTTCCGGCAAGGTCGCCATGAATCCGACAAGGTCGCCATATTTCGGGCAAGGTCGCCATAAATCCCGCAAGGTCGCCACAAATCCGGCAATGTCTCCATATTTCCGGCAAGGTCGCCATGAATCCGGCAAGGTCGCCACAAATCCGGCAAGGTAGCCATATTTCCGGCAAGGTCACCATAAATCCCGCAAGGTCGCCACAAATCCGGCAATGTCGCCATATTTCCGGCAAGGTCGCCATGAATCCGACAAGGTCGCCATATTTCTGGCAAGGTCGCCATAAATCCCGCAAGGTCGCCACAAATCCGGCAAAGTCTCCATATTTCCGGCAAGGTCGCCATGAATCCGGCAAGGTCGCCACAAATCCGGCAAGGTAGCCATATTTCCGGCAAGGTCGCCATAAATCCGGCAAGGTCGCCACAAATCCGGCAAGGTCGCCATATTTCCGGCAAGGTCGCCACAAATCCGGCAAGGTCGCCATATTTCCGGCAAGGTCACCATAAATCCGGCAAGGTCGCCACAAATTCGGCAAGGTGGCGTCAAAGCCGGCAAGGTCGCCACATTTCAATCAAGGTAGCCATAAATTCGGCAAGGTCCCGTCAAATCCGGCAAGGTCGCCACATTTCCGGGAAGGTCGCCATAGATCTGGAAAGGTCGCCACAAATCCGGCAAGGTCGCAACATTCCGGCAAGGTCGCCATAAATCCGGCATCGTCGCCATAAATTCGGCAAGGTCGCAACAAATCCGGCAAGGTCGCCATATTTCCGGCACGGTCGCCACAAATCCGGCAAGGTCGCCATTTTTCCGGCAAGGTCGCCATAAATCCGGCAAGGTCGCCACAAATCCGGCAAGATCGCCATATTTCCGGCAAGGTCGCAACAAGTCCGGCAAGGTCGCCATATTGACGGGAAGGTCGCCATAAATCCGGCATGGTGGCCAAAAATCAGGGAAGGTCGCCATATTTCCGGCAAGGTCGCATAAATCCGGCAAGGTCGCGATAAATCCGGCAAGGTCGCCACAAATCCGTCAGAGTCGCCTATTTCCGGCAAGGTCGCCATAAATCCGGCACGGCCGCCACAAATCCGGCAAGGTCGCCACATTTCCGGCAAGGACGCAACAAATCTGGCAAAGTCGCCACAAATCCGACAAGGTCGCCATATTTCCGGCAAGGTCGCCATAAATCCGGCAAGGTCGCCATATTTCCGGCAAGGTCACCATAAATCCGGCAAGGTCGCCACAAATCCGGCAAGGTGGCGTCAAAGCCGGCAAGGTCGCCACATTTCAATCAAGGTAGCCATAAATTCGGCAAGGTCCCGTCAAATCCGGCAAGGTCGCCACATTTCCGGGAAGGTCGCCATAGATCTGGCAAGGTCGCCACAAATCCGGGAAGGTCGCAACATTCCGGCAAGGTCGCCATAAATCCGGCATCGTCGCCATAAATTCGGCAAGGTCGCCACAACTCCGGCAAGGTCGCCATATTTCCGGCACGGTCGCCACAAATCCGGCAAGGTCGGCATTTTTCCGGCAAGGTCGCCATCAATCCGGCAAGGTCGCCACAAATCCGGCAAGATCGCCATATTTCCGGCAAGGTCGCAACAAGTCCGGCAAGGTCGCCATATTTCCGGCAAGGTCGCCATAAATCCGGCATGGTGGCCACAAATCAGGGAAGGTCGCCATATTTCCGGCAAGGTCGCATAAATCCGGCAAGGTCGCGATAAATCCGGCAAGGTCGCCACAAATCCGTCAGAGTCGCCTATTTCCGGCAAGGTCGCCATAAATCCGGCACGGCCGCCACAAATCCGGCAAGGTCGCCACATTTCCGGCAAGGTCGCAACAAATCTGGCAAAGTCGCCACAAATCCGACAAGGTCGCCATATTTCCGGCAAGGTCGCCATAAATCTCGCAAGGTCGCCACAAATCCGGCAATGTCGCCATATTTCCGGCAAGGTCGCCATGAATCCGACAAGGTCGCCATATTTCGGGCAAGGTCGCCATAAATCCCGCAAGGTCGCCACAAATCCGGCAATGTCTCCATATTTCCGGCAAGGTCGCCATGAATCCGGCAAGGTCGCCACAAATCCGGCAAGGTAGCCATATTTCCGGCAAGGTCACCATAAATCCGGCAAGGTCGCCACGCATCCGGCAAGGTGGCGTCAAAGCCGGCAAGGTCGCCACATTCAATCAAGGTAGCCATAAATTAGGCAAGGTCGCGTCAAATCCGGCAAGGTCGCCACATTTCCCGGAAGGGCGCCATAGATCCGGCAAGGTCCCCACAGATCCGGCAAGGTCGCAACATTCCGGCAAGGTCGCCATAAATCCGGCACGGCCGCCACAAATCCGGCAAGGTCGCCACATTTCCGGCAAGGTCGCAACAAATCTGGCAAAGTCGCCACAAATCCGACAAGGTCGCCATATTTCCGGCAAGGTCGCCATAAATCCCGCAAGGTCGCCACAAATCCGGCAATGTCGCCATATTTCCGGCAAGGTCGCCATGAATCCGACAAGGTCGCCATATTTCGGGCAAGGTCGCCATAAATCCCGCAAGGTCGCCACAAATCCGGCAATGTCTCCATATTTCCGGCAAGGTCGCCATGAATCCGGCAAGGTCGCCACAAATCCGGCAAGGTAGCCATATTTCCGGCAAGGTCGCCATAAATCCGGTAAGGTCGCCACAAATCCGACAAGGTCGCCATATTTCCGGCAAGGTCGCCACAAATCCGGCAAGGTCGCCATATTTCCGGCAAGGTCACCATAAATCCGGAAAGGTCGCCACGAATCCGGCAAGGTGGCGTCAAAGCCGGCAAGGTCGCCACATTCAATCAAGGTAGCCATAAATTAGGCAAGGTCGCGTCAAATCCGGCAAGGTCGCCACATTTCCGGGAAGGGCGCCATAGATCCGGCAAGGTCCCCACAGATCCGGCAAGGTCGCAACATTCCGGCAAGGTCGCCATAAATCCGGCATCGTCGCCACAAATCCGGCAAGGTCACCATATTTCCGGCAAGGTCGCCATGAATCCGGCAAGGTCGCCACAAATCCGGCAATGTAGCCTTATTTCCGGCAAGTTCGCCATAAATCCGGCAAGGTCGCCACAAATCCGGCAGGGTCGCCACATTTGCGGCAACGTCGCCATAAATCCGACAAGGTCGCCACAAATACGGCAAGGTCGCCACATCCCCGGCAAGGTCTCCATAAATCCGGCAAGGTCGCCACAAATCCGTCATGGTCGCCACATTTCAGGCAAGGTCGCCGCATTTCCGGCAACGTCGCCTTAAATCCGGCAAGGCGGTCACAAATCCGACAAGGTCGCCATAATTCCGGCAAGGTCGCCACATTTCCGGCAAGGACGCCATAAATCCGGCAAGGTCGCCACAAATCCGGCAAGGTCGCCACATTTCCGGCAAGGACGCCATAAATCCGGCAAGGTAGGCACAAATCCGGCAAGGTCGCCACATTCCCGGTAAGGTCGCCATATTTCCTGCAAGGTCGCCATAAACCCGGCAATGTCGCCACAAATGCGGCAAGGTCGCCATATTTCCGGCAAGGTCGCCATAAATCCGGCAAGGTCGCCACGAATCCGGCAAGGTGGCGTCAAAGCCGGCAAGGTCGCCACATTCAATCAAGGTAGCCATAAATTAGGCAAGGTCGCGTCAAATCCGGCAAGGTCGCCTCATTTCCGGGAAGGGCGCCATAGATCCGGCAAGGTCCCCACAGATCCGGCAAGGTCGCAACATTCCGGCAAGGTCGCCATAAATCCGGCATCGTCGCCACAAATCCGGCAAGGTCACCATATTTCCGGCAAGGTCGCCATGAATCCGGCAAGGTCGCCACAAATCCGGCAATGTAGCCTTATTTCCGGCAAGTTCGCCATAAATCCGGCAAGGTCGCCACAAATCCGGCAGGGTCGCCACATTTGCGGCAACGTCGCCATAAATCCGACAAGGTCGCCACAAATACGGCAAGGTCGCCACATCCCCGGCAAGGTCGCCACAAATCCGGCAAGGTAGCCATATTTCCGGCAAGATCGCCATAAATCCGGCAAGGTCACCACAA
>JAXLNO010005029.1:130354-163753 GCA_038087875.1 Malacoraja senta
GCCACTTTCCTGGCAAGGTCGCCATAAATCCGGCAAGGTCGCCACAAATCCGGCAATGTCGCCACAAATGCGGCAAGGTCGCCATATTTCCGGCAAGGTCGCCATAAATCAGGCAAGGTCGCCACAAATGCGGCAAGGTGCACATATTTTCGGCAAGGTCGCAATAAATCCGGCAAGGAAGCCACAAATGCGGCAAGATCGACATATTTCCGGCAAGGTCGCCATAATCCGGCATGGTCGGCACAAATGCGTCAAAGTCGGCATATTTCCGGCAAAGTCTCCATAAATCCGGCAAGGTCGCCACAAATACGGCATGGTCGCCATATTTCCGGCAAGGTCGCCATAAATCCGGCAAGGTCGCCACAAATGCGGCAAGGTCGCCATATTTCCGGCAAGGTCGCCATAAATCCGGCAACGTCGCCATAAATCCGGCAAGGTCGCCACAAATCAGGGAAGGTCGCCACAAATCCGGCAGTCGCCTATTTCCGGCAAGTTCGCCATGAATCCGGCAAGGCCGCCACAAATCCCGCAAGGTCGCCATAAATCCCGCAAGGTCGCCATAAATCCCACAAGGTCGCCACAAACCCGGCAAGGTCGCCATATTTCCGTCAAGGTCGCCATAAATCCAGCAAGGGCGCCACAAATCCGGCAAGGTCGCCATATTTCCGTCAAGGTCGCCACAAATCCGGCAAGGTCGCCATATTTCCGACAACATCGCCATAATTCCGGCAAGGTCGCCACAAATCCGGCAAGGTCGCCATATTCCCGGCATGGTCGCCAGAATTCCGGCAACGTCGCAACAAATCAGGGAAGGTCGCCATATTTCCGGCAATGTCGCCATAAATCCGGCAAGGTGGCCTCAAATCCGGCTAGATCGCCATATTTCCGGCGAGGTGTACGTAAATCCGGCAAGGTGGCCTGAAATCCGGCAAGGTCGCCATAAATCCGGCAAGGTCGCCGCAAACCGGGAAGGTCGCTTTAAATAAGGCGAGGTCGCCATATTTCCGGCAAGATCGCCACAAATCCCACAAGGTCGCCATAAATCCGAAGAGGGCGCCATATTTCTGGCAAGGTCGCCATACATCCGGTAAGGTCGCCATAAACCCGGAGAGGTCGCAATATTCACGGCAAGGTCGCCATAAATCCGGCAAGGTCGCTATAAATCCGGCAAGGTCGCCATAAATCCGGCAAGGTCGCCACAAATCACGGAAGGTCGCCACAAATCCGGCAGTCGCCTATTTCCGGCAAGTTCGCCATGAATCCGGCAAGGCCGCCACAAATCCCGCAAGGTCGCCATAACTCCCGCAAGGTCGCCATAAATCCCGCAAGGTCGCCACAAACCCGGCAAGTTTGCCATATTTCCGTCAAGGTCGCCATAAATCCAGCAAGGGCGCCACAAATCCGGCAAGGTCGCCATATTTCCGTCAAGGTCGCCACAAATCCGGCAAGGTCGCCATATTTCCGATAACATCGCCATAATTCCGGCAAGGTCGCCACAAATCCGGCAAGGTCGCCATATTCCCGGCATGTTCGCCAGAATTCCGGCAACGTCGCAACAAATCAGGGAAGGTCGCCATATTTCCGGCAATGTCGCCATAAATCCGGCAAGGTGGCCTCAAATCCGGCTAGATCGCCATATTTCCGGCGAGGTGGACGTAAATCCGGCAAGGTGGCCTCAAATCCGGCAAGGTCGCCATAAATCCGGCAAGGTCGCCGCAAACCGGGAAGGTCGCTTTAAATAAGGCGAGGTTGCCATACTTCCGGCAAGATCGCCTCAAATCCCACAAGGTCGCCATAAATCCGGAGAGGTCGCCATATTTCCGGCAAGGTCGCCATAAATCCGGCAAGGTCGCCATAATTCCGGCGAGGTCGCTATATTTCCGTCAAGGTCACCATAAATCCGGTAAAATCGGCATAAATCCGCAACGTCGCCATAAATCAGGCAAGGTCGCCGTATTTCCGGCACGGTCACCATAAAACCGGCTGGGACACCATAAATCAGGCAAGGTCGCCATATTTTCGGCAAGGTTGCCTCAAATTCGGCAAGGTCGCCTTATTTCCGGCACGGTCGCCATAAATACGGCTAGGTCGCCACAAATCGGGCAAGGTCGCCATATTTCCAGCAAGGTCGCCATAAATCCGGCAATGGTCGCCACAAATCCGGGAAGTTCGCCACATTTAAATCAAGGTAGCCATAAATTCGGCAAGGTCGCGTCAAATCCGGCATGGTCGCTACATTTCCGGCAAGGTCGCCATTAATCCGGCAAGGTCGCCACAAACCCGTCAAGGTCGCCACATTTCAGGCAAGGTCGCCAGATTTCCGGCAAGGTCGCCATAAATCCGGCAAGGTCGCCATAATTCCGGCGAGGTCGCCATATTTTCGGCAAGGTTGCCTCAAATCCGGCAAGGTCGCCATATTTCCGGCACGGTCGCCATAAATACGGCTAGGTCGCTACAGATCCGGCAAGGTCGCCATATTTCCAGCAAGGTCGCCATAAATCCGGCAAGGTCGCCATAAATCCGGCACGGTCGCCACAAATCCGGCAAGGTCGCCACATTTCCGGCAAGGTCGCAACAAATCGGCCAAGGTCGCCACAAATCCGACAAGGTCGCCATATTTCCGGCAAGGTCGCCATAAATCCGTCAAGGTCGCAAAAAAATCCTGCAAGGTCGCCATATTTACGGCAAGGTCGCCACATATCCGGCAATGTCGCCATATTTCCGGCAAGGTCGCCATAAATCCGGCAAGTTCGCCACAAATGCGGCAAGATCGACATATTTCCGGCAAGATCGCCATAAATCCGGCAAGGTCGGACAAATGCGGCAAGGTCGGCATATTTCCGGCAAGGTCGCCATAAATCCGGCAAGGTCGCAATAAATCCGGCAAGGTCGCCACAAATCCGTCAAGGTCGCCACATTTGCGGCAATGTCGCCTTAAATCCGGCAAGGTCGTCACAATTACGGCAACGTAGCCACAATTACGGCAAGGTCGACATAAATCCGTCAAGGTCGCCGCAAATGCGGCAAGGTCGCCACATTTCAGGCTAGGTCGCCATTAATCCGGGAAAGTCGTAATAAATCCGTCAAGGTCGCCACATTCCCGGCAAGGTCGCCATAAATCCGGCAAGGTCGCCACAAATCCGGCAAGGTCGCCACATTTCCGGCAAGGTCGCCATAAATCCGGCAAGGCCGCCACAAATCCGGGAAGGTCGCAATAAATCTGGCAAGGTCGCCACAAATCCGACGAGGACGCCATATTTCCGGCAATGTCGCCATAAATCCGGCAAGGTGGCCTCAAATCCGGCTAGGTCGCCATATTTCCGGCGAGGTCGCTATAATCCGGCAAGGTGGCCACAAATCCGGCAAAATCGCCACTTTCCTGGCAAGGTCGCCATAAATCCGGCAAGGTCGCCACAAATCCGGCAATGTCGCCACAAATGCGGCAAGGTCGCCATATTTCCGGCAAGGTCGCCATAAATCAGGCAAGGTCGCCACAAATGCGGCAAGGTGCACATATTTCCGGCAAGGTCGCAATAAATCCGGCAAGGAAGCCACAAATGCGGCAAGATCGACATATTTCCGGCAAGGTCGCCATAATCCGGCATGGTCGGCACAAATGCGTCAAAGTCGGCATATTTCCGGCAAGGTCTCCATAAATCCGGCAAGGTCGCCACAAATACGGCATGGTCGCCATATTTCCGGCAAGGTCGCCATAAATCCGGCAAGGTCGCCACAAATGCGGCAAGGTCGCCATATTTCCGGCAAGGTCGCCATAAATCCAGCAACGTCGCCATAAATCCGGCAAGGTCGCCACAAATCAGGGAAGGTCGCCACAAATCCGGCAGTCGCCTATTTCCGGCAAGTTCGCCATGAATCCGGCAAGGCCGCCACAAATCCCGCAAGGTCGCCATAAATCCCGCAAGGTCGCCATAAATCCCGCAAGGTCGCCACAAACCCGGCAAGGTCGCCATATTTCCGTCAAGGTCGCCATAAATCCAGCAAGGGCGCCACAAATCCGGCAAGGTCGCCATATTTCCGTCAAGGTCGCCACAAATCCGGCAAGGTCGCCATATTTCCGACAACATCGCCATAATTCCGGCAAGGTCGCCACAAATCCGGCAAGGTCGCCATATTCCCGGCATGGTCGCCAGAATTCCGGCAACGTCGCAACAAATCAGGGAAGGTCGCCATATTTCCGGCAATGTCGCCATAAATCCGGCAAGGTGGCCTCAAATCCGGCTAGATCGCCATATTTCCGGCGAGGTGTACGTAAATCCGGCAAGGTGGCCTGAAATCCGGCAAGATCGCCACAAATCCCACAAGGTCGCCATAAATCCGGAGAGGGCGCCATATTTCTGGCAAGGTCGCCATACATCCGGTAAGGTCGCCATAAACCCGGAGAGGTCGCAATATTCACGGCAAGGTCGCCATAAATCCGGCAAGGTCGCTATAAATCCGGCAAGGTCGCCATAAATCCGGCAAGGTCGCCACAAATCACGGAAGGTCGCCACAAATCCGGCAGTCGCTTATTTCCGGCAAGTTCGCCATGAATCCGGCAAGGCCGCCACAAATCACGCAAGGTCGCCATAACTCCCGCAAGGTCGCCATAAATCCCGCAAGGTCGCCACAAACCCGGCAAGTTTGCCATATTTCCGTCAAGGTCGCCATAAATCCAGCAAGGGCGCCACAAATCCGGCAAGGTCGCCATATTTCCGTCAAGGTCGCCACAAATCCGGCAAGGTCGCCATATTTCCGATAACATCGCCATAATTCCGGCAAGGTCGCCACAAATCCGGCAAGGTCGCCATATTCCCGGCATGTTCGCCAGAATTCCGGCAACGTCGCAACAAATCAGGGAAGGTCGCCATATTTCCGGCAATGTCGCCATAAATCCGGCAAGGTGGCCTCAAATCCGGCTAGATCGCCATATTTCCGGCGAGGTGGACGTAAATCCGGCAAGGTGGCCTCAAATCCGGCAAGGTCGCCATAAATCCGGCAAGGTCGCCGCAAACCGGGAAGGTCGCTTTAAATAAGGCGAGGTTGCCATATTTCCGGCAAGATCGCCTCAAATCCCACAAGGTCGCCATAAATCCGGAGAGGTCGCCATATTTCTGGCAAGGTCGCCATACATCCGGTAAGGTCGCCATAAACCCGGAGAGGTCGCAATATTCACGGCAAGGTCGCCATAAATCCGGCAAGGTCGCTATAAATCCGGCAAGGTCGCCATATTTCCGGCAAGGTCGCCATAAATCCGGCAAGGTCGCCATAATTCCGGCGAGGTCGCTATATTTCCGTCAAGGTCACCATAAATCCGGTAAAATCGGCATAAATCCGCAACGTCGCCATAAATCAGGCAAGGTCGCCGTATTTCCGGCACGGTCACCATAAAACCGGCTGGGACACCATAAATCAGGCAAGGTCGCCATATTTTCGGCAAGGTTGCCTCAAATTCGGCAAGGTCGCCTTATTTCCGGCACGGTCGCCATAAATACGGCTAGGTCGCCACAAATCGGGCAAGGTCGCCATATTTCCAGCAAGGTCGCCATAAATCCGGCAATGGTCGCCACAAATCAGGGAAGTTCGCCACATTTAAATCAAGGTAGCCATAAATTCGGCAAGGTCGCGTCAAATCCGGCATGGTCGCTACATTTCCGGCAAGGTCGCCATTAATCCGGCAAGGTCGCCACAAACCCGTCAAGGTCGCCACATTTCAGGCAAGGTCGCCAGATTTCCGGCAAGGTCGCCATAAATCCGGCAAGGTCGCCATAATTCCGGCGAGGTCGCCATATTTTCGGCAAGGTTGCCTCAAATCCGGCAAGGTCGCCATATTTCCGGCACGGTCGCCATAAATACGGCTAGGTCGCTACAGATCCGGCAAGGTCGCCATATTTCCAGCAAGGTCGCCATAAATCCGGCAAGGTCGCCATAAATCCGGCACGGTCGCCACAAATCCGGCAAGGTCGCCACATTTCCTGCAAGGTCGCAACAAATCGGCCAAGGTCGCCACAAATCCGACAAGGTCGCCATATTTCCGGCAAGGTCGCCATAAATCCGTCAAGGTCGCAAAAAAATCCTGCAAGGTCGCCATATTTACGGCAAGGTCGCCACATATCCGGCAATGTCGCCATATTTCCGGCAAGGTCGCCATAAATCCGGCAAGGTCGCCACAAATCCGGCAAGGTGGCGACAAATCCGGCAAGGTCGCCACATTTCAATCAAGGTAGCCATAAATTCGGCAAGGTCGCCACAAATCCGGCAAGGTCACCACATTTGCGGCAAGGTCGCCATAAATCCTGCAAGGTCGCCACAAAAACGGCAAGGTCGCCACATCCCCGGCAAGGTCGCCATAAATCCGGCAAGGTCGCCACAAATCCGTCAAGTTCGCCACATTTCAGGCAAGGTCACCGCATTTCCGACAACGTCGCCATAAATCCGGCAAGGTCGCCATTAATCCAGCAAGGTCGCCACATTTCAATCAAGGTAGCCATAAATTCGGCAAGGTGGCCACAAATCCGGCAAGGTCACCACATTTGCGGCAAGGTCGTCATAAATCCTGCAAGGTCGCCACAAATACGGCAAGGTCGCCACATCCCCGGCAAGGTCGCCATAAATCCGGCAAGGTCGCCACAAATCCGTCCAGTTCGCCATTAATCCGGCAAGGTCGCCACATTTCCGGCAAGGACGCCATAAATCCGGAAAGGTCGCCACAAATCCGGCAAGGTCGCCACATTTCCGGCAAGGTCGCCATATTTCCGGCAAGGTCGCCACAAATCCGACAAGGTCGCCATATTTCCGGCAAGGTCGCCACAAATCCGGCAAGGTGGCGACAAATCCGGCAAGGTCGCCACATTTCAATCAAGGTAGCCATAAATTCGGCAAGGTCGCCACAAATCCAGCAAGGTCGCAATATTCCGGCAAGGTCGCCATAAATCCGGCATCGTCGGCATAAATCCGGCAAGGTCACCACATTTCCGGCAAGGTCGCCATGAACCCGGCAAGGTCGCCACAAGTCCGGCTAGGTCGCCACATTGCCGGCAAGGTCGCCATAAATCCGGCAAGGTCGCCATAAATCAGGCAAAGTCGGCACAAATGCGGCAAGGTCGGCATATTTCTGGCAAGGTCGCCACAAATCCGGCAATGTCGCCACAAATGCGGCAAGGTCGCCATATTTCCGGCAAGGTCGCCATAAATCCGGCAAGGTCGCCACAAATGCGGCAAGGTCCACATATTTCCGGGAAGGTCGCAATAAATCCGGCAAGGTCCCCACAAATGCGGCAAGATCGACATATTTCCGGCAAGATCGCCATAAATCCGGCAAGGTCGGACAAATGGGACGACAGATGGCGCAATGGGCTAAGTGTTCGGCTGGCAACCGGAAGGTAGCCGGTTCGAATCCCGCTTGGAGTGCATACTGTCGTTGTGTCCTTGGGCAAGACACTTCACCCACCTTTGCCTGCGTGTGAATGTTGATATGTTGATATCAACATATGGATATGGATAATTCTCTGTAAAGCACTTTGGTTTCAAGTGATTTGATTGAAAAATGCTATATAAATACAAATATTATTATTATTATTATAAATGCGGCAAGGTCGGCATATTTCCGGCAAGATCGCAATAAATCCGGCAAGGTCGCAATAAATCCGGCAAGGTCGCCAAAAATCCGTCAAGGTCGCCACATTTGCGGCAATGTCGCCTTAAATCCGACAAGGTCGCCACAATTACGGCAAGGTAGCCACAATTACGGCAAGGTCGCCATAAATCCGGCAAGGTCCCCGCAAATGCGGCAAGGCCGCCACAAATCCGGCAAGCACGCCACATTTCCGGCAATGTCGCAATAAATCTGGCAAGGTCGCCACAAATCCGACGAGGTCGCCATATTTCCGGCAATGTCGCCATAAATCCGGCAAGGTGGCCTCAAATCCGGCAAGATCGCCACTTTCCCGGCAAGGTCGCCATAAATCCGACAAGGTCGCCATTAATCCGGCAAGGTCGCCACATTTCAATCAAGGTAGCCATAAATTCGGCAAGGTCGCCACAAATCCGGCAAGGTCACCACATTTGCGGCAAGGTCGTCATAAATCCTGCAAGGTCGCCACAAATACGGCAAGGTCGCCACATCCCCGGCAAGGTCGCCATAAATCCGGCAAGGTCGCCACAAATCCGTCCAGTTCGCCATTAATCTGGCAAGGTCGCCACATTTCCGGCAAGGACGCCATAAATCCGGAAAGGTCGCCACAAATCCGGCAAGGTCGCCACATTTCCGGCAAGGTCGCCATATTTCCGGCAAGGTCGCCACAAATCCGACAAGGTCTCCATATTTCCGGCAAGGTCGCCACAAATCCGGCAAGGTGGCGACAAATCCGGCAAGGTCGCCACATTTCAATCAAGCTAGCCATAAATTCGGCAAGGTCGCCACAAATCCAGCAAGGTCGCAACATTCCGGCAAGGTCGCCATAAATCCGGCATCGTCGGCATAAATCCGGCAAGGTCACCACATTTCCGGCAAGGTCGCCATGAATCCGGCAAGGTCGCCACAAGTCCGGCTAGGTCGCCACATTGCTGGCAAGGTCGCCATAAATCCGGCAAGGTCGCCATAAATCATGCAAAGTCGGCACAAATGCGGCAAGGTCGGCATATTTCTGGCAATGTCGCCACAAATCCGGCAATGTCGCCACAAATGCGGCAAGGTCGCCATATTTCCGGCAAGGTCGCCATAAATCCGGCAAGGTCGCCACAAATGCGGCAAGGTCCACATATTTCCGGCAAGGTCGCAATAAATCCGGCAAGGTCGCCACAAATGCGGCAAGATCGACATATTTCCGGCAAGATCGCCATAAATCCGGCAAGGTCGGACAAATGCGGCAAGGTCGGCATATTTCCGGCAAGATCGCCATAAATCCGGCAAGGTCGCAATAAATCCGGCAAGGTCGCCACAAATCCGTCAAGGTCGCCACATTTGCGGCAATGTCGCCTTAAATCCGGCAAGGTCGCCACAATTACGGCAAGGTAGCCACAATTACGGCAAGGTCGCCATAAATCCGGCAAGGTCGCCGTAAATGCGGCAAGGTCGCCACATTTCAGGCTAGGTCGCCATATTTCCGGCAACGTCGCCACAAATCCGGCAAGGTCTCCATATTTCCGGCAAGGTCGCCACAAATCCGGCAAGGTGGCGACAAATCCGGCAAGGTCGCCACATTTCAATCAAGGTAGCCATAAATTCGGCAAGGTCGCCACAAATCCAGCAAGGTCGCAACATTCCGGCAAGGTCGCCATAAATCCGGCATCGTCGGCATAAATCCGGCAAGGTCACCACATTTCCGGCAAGGTCGCCATGAATCCGGCAAGGTCGCCACAAGTCCGGCTAGGTCGCCACATTGCCGGCAAGGTCGCCATAAATCCGGCAAGGTCGCCATAAATCATGCAAAGTCGGCACAAATGCGGCAAGGTCGGCATATTTCTGGCAAGGTCGCCACAAATCCGGCAATGTCGCCACAAATGCGGCAAGGTCGCCATATTTCCGGCAAGGTCGCCATAAATCCGGCAAGGTCGCCACAAATGCGGCAAGGTCCACATATTTCCGGCAAGGTCGCAATAAATCCGGCAAGGTCGCCACAAATGCGGCAAGATCGACATATTTCCGGCAAGATCGCCATAAATCCGGCAAGGTCGGACAAATGCGGCAAGGTCGGCATATTTCCGGCAAGATCGCCATAAATCCGGCAAGGTCGCAATAAATCCGGCAAGGTCGCCACAAATCCGTCAAGGTCGCCACATTTGCGGCAATGTCGCCTTAAATCCGGCAAGGTCGCCACAATTACGGCAAGGTAGCCACAATTACGGCAAGGTCGCCATAAATCCGGCAAGGTCGCCGTAAATGCGGCAAGGTCGCCACATTTCAGGCTAGGTCGCCATAAATCCGGCAAGGTCGCCACAAATCCGGCAAGATCGCCACATTTCCGGCAATGTCACCAGTAATCCGGGAAGGTCGCCATAAATCCGTCAAGGTCGCCACATTCCCGGCAAGGTCGCCATAAATCCGGCAAGGTCGCCACAAATCCGGCAAGGTCGCCACATTTCCGGCAAGGTCGCCATAAATCCGGCAAGGCCGCCACAAATCCGGCAAGCACGCCACATTTCCGGCAATGTCGCAATAAACCTGGCAAGGTCGCCACAAATCCGACGAGGTCGCCATATTTCCGGCAATGTCGCCATAAATCCGGCAAGGTGGCCTCAAATCCGGCAAGATCGCCACTTTCCCGGCAAGGTCGCCATAAATCCGGCAAGGTCGCCACAAATCCGGCAATGTCGCCACAAATGCGGCAAGGTCGCCATATTTCCGGCAAGGTCGCCATAAATCAGGCAAGGTCGCCACAAATGCGGCAAGGTCCACATATTTCCGGCAAGGTCGCAATAAATCCGGCAAGGAAGCCACAAATGCGGTAAGGTCGACATATTTCCGGCAAGGTCGCCATAATCCGGCAAGGTCGGCACAAATGCGGCAAGGTCGCCATATTTCCGGCAAGGTCGCCATAAATCCGGCAAGGTCGCCACAAATGCGGCAAGGTCGCCATATTTACGGCAAGGTCGCCATAAATCCGGCAAGGTCGCCACAAATCAGGGAAGGTCGCCACAAATCCGGCAGTCGCCTATTTCCGGCAAGTTCGCCATGAATCCGGCAAGGCCGCCACAAATCCCGCAAGGTCGCCATAAATCCCGCAAGGTCGCCAGAATTCCGGCAACGTCGCAACAAATCAGGGAAGGTCGCCATATTTCCGGCAATGTCGCCATAAATCCGGCAAGGTGGCCTCAAATCCGGCTAGATCGCCATATTTCCGGCGAGGTCGACGTAAATCCGGCAAGGTGGCCTCAAATCCGGCAAGGTCGCCATAAATCCGGCAAGGTCGCCGCAAACCGGGACGGCGGCTTTAAATAAGGCGAGGTCGCCATATTTCCGGCAAGGTCGCCACAAATCCCACAAGGTCGCCATAAATCCGGAGTGGTCGCCATATTTCCGGCAAGATCGCCATACATCCGGTAAGGTCGCCACAAATCAGGGAAGGTCGCCACAAATCCGGCAGTCGCCTATTTCCGGCAAGTTCGCCATGAATCCGGCAAGGCCGCCACAAATCCCGCAAGGTCGCCATAAATCCCGCAAGGTCGCCAGAATTCCGGCAACGTCGCAACAAATCAGGGAAGGTCGCCATAAATCCGGCGAGGTCGCCATAAATCCGGCAAGCTCGCCATAATTCCGGCGAGGTCACCACATTTGCGGCAAGGTCGTCATAAATCCTGCAAGGTCGCCACAAATACGGCAAGGTCGCCACATCCCCGGCAAGGTCGCCATAAATCCGGCAAGGTCGCCACAAATCCGTCCAGTTCGCCATTAATCTGGCAAGGTCGCCACATTTCCGGCAAGGACGCCATAAATCCGGAAAGGTCGCCACAAATCCGGCAAGGTCGCCATATTTCCGGCAAGGTCGCCACAAATCCGACAAGGTCTCCATATTTCCGGCAAGGTCGCCACAAATCCGGCAAGGTGGCGACAAATCCGGCAAGGTCGCCACATTTCAATCAAGGTAGCCATAAATTCGGCAAGGTCGCCACAAATCCAGCAAGGTCGCAACATTCCGGCAAGGTCGCCATAAATCCGGCATCGTCGGCATACATCCGGCAAGGTCACCACATTTCCGGCAAGGTCGCCATGAATCCGGCAAGGTCGCCACAAGTCCGGCTAGGTCGCCACATTGCTGGCAAGGTCGCCATAAATCCGGCAAGGTCGCCATAAATCATGCAAAGTCGGCACAAATGCGGCAAGGTCGGCATATTTCTGGAAAGGTCGCCACAAATCCGGCAATGTCGCCACAAATGCGGCAAGGTCGCCATATTTCCGGCAAGGTCGCCATAAATCCGGCAAGGTCGCCACAAATGCGGCAAGGTCCACATATTTCCGGCAAGGTCGCAATAAATCCGGCAAGGTCGCCACAAATGCGGCAAGATCGACATATTTCCGGCAAGATCGCCATAAATCCGGCAAGGTCGGACAAATGCGGCAAGGTCGGCATATTTCCGGCAAGATCGCCATAAATCCGGCAAGGTCGCAATAAATCCGGCAAGGTCGCCACAAATCCGTCAAGGTCGCCACATTTGCGGCAATGTCGCCTTAAATCCGGCAAGGTCGCCACAATTACGGCAAGTTAGCCACAATTACGGCAAGGTCGCCATAAATCCGGCAAGGTCGCCGTAAATGCGGCAAGGTCGCCACATTTCAGGCTAGGTCGCCATATTTCCGGCAAGGTCGCCACAAATCCGGCAAGGTCTCCATATTTCCGGCAAGGTCGCCACAAATCCGGCAAGGTGGCGACAAATACGGCAAGGTCGCCACATTTCAATCAAGGTAGCCATAAATTCGGCAAGGTCGCCACAAATCCAGCAAGGTCGCAACATTCCGGCAAGGTCGCCATAAATCCGGCATCGTCGGCATAAATCCGGCAAGGTCACCATATTTCCGGCAAGGTCGCCATGAATCCGGCAAGGTCGCCACAAGTCCGGCTAGGTCGCCACATTGCCGGCAAGGTCGCCATAAATCCGGCAAGGTCGCCATAAATCATGCAAAGTCGGCACAAATGCGGCAAGGTCGGCATATTTCTGGCAAGGTCGCCACAAATCCGGCAATGTCGCCACAAATGCGGCAAGGTCGCCATATTTCCGGCAAGGTCGCCATAAATCCGGCAAGGTCGCCACAAATGCGGCAAGGTCCACATATTTCCGGCAAGGTCGCAATAAATCCGGCAAGGTCGCCACAAATGCGGCAAGATCGACATATTTCCGGCAAGATCGCCATAAATCCGGCAAGGTCGGACAAATGCGGCAAGGTCGGCATATTTCCGGCAAGATCGCCATAAATCCGGCAAGGTCGCAATAAATCCGGCAAGGTCGCCACAAATCCGTCAAGGTCGCCACATTTGCGGCAATGTCGCCTTAAATCCGGCAAGGTCGCCACAATTACGGAAAGGTAGCCACAATTACGGCAAGGTCGCCATAAATCCGGCAAGGTCGCCGTAAATGCGGCAAGGTCGCCACATTTCAGGCTAGGTCGCCATAAATCCGGCAAGGTCGCCACAAATCCGGCAAGATCGCCACATTTCCGGCAATGTCACCAGTAATCCGGGAAGGTCGCCATAAATCCGTCAAGGTCGCCACATTCCCGGCAAGGTCGCCATAAATCCGGCAAGGTCGCCACAAATCCGGCAAGGTCGCCACATTTCCGGCAAGGTCGCCATAAATCCGGCAAGGCCGCCACAAATCCGGCAAGCACGCCACATTTCCGGCAATGTCGCAATAAATCTGGCAAGGTCGCCACAAATCCGACGAGGTCGCCATATTTCCGGCAATGTCGCCATAAATCCGGCAAGGTGGCCTCAAATCCGGCAAGATCGCCACTTTCGCGGCAAGGTCGCCATAAATCCGGCAAGGTCGCCACAAATCCGGCAATGTCGCCACAAATGCGGCAAGGTCGCCATATTTCCGGCAAGGTCGCCATAAATCAGGCAAGGTCGCCACAAATGCGGCAAGGTCCACATATTTCCGGCAAGGTCGCAATAAATCCGGCAAGGAAGCCACAAATGCGGTAAGGTCGACATATTTCCGGCAAGGTCGCCATAATCCGGCAAGGTCGGCACAAATGCGGCAAGGTCGCCATATTTCCGGCAAGGTCGCCATAAATCCGGCAAGGTCGCCACAAATGCGGCAAGGTCGCCATATTTACGGCAAGGTCGCCATAAATCCGGCAAGGTCGACACAAATCAGGGAAGGTCGCCACAAATCCGGCAGTCGCCTATTTCCGGCAAGTTCGCCATGAATCCGGCAAGGCCGCCACAAATCCCGCAAGGTCGCCATAAATCCCGCAAGGTCGCCAGAATTCCGGCAACGTCGCAACAAATCAGGGAAGGTCGCCATATTTCCGGCAATGTCGCCATAAATCCGGCAAGGTGGCCTCAAATCCGGCTAGATCGCCATATTTCCGGCGAGGTCGACGTAAATCCGGCAAGGTGGCCTCAAATCCGGCAAGGTCGCCATAAATCCGGCAAGGTCGCCGCAAACCGGGACGGCGGCTTTAAATAAGGCGAGGTCGCCATATTTCCGGCAAGGTCGCCACAAATCCCACAAGGTCGCCATAAATCCGGTGAGGTCGCCATATTTCCGGCAAGATCGCCATACATCCGGTAAGGTCGCCACAAATCAGGGAAGGTCGCCACAAATCCGGCAGTCGCCTATTTCCGGCAAGTTCGCCATGAATCCGGCAAGGCCGCCACAAATCCCGCAAGGTCGCCATAAATCCCGCAAGGTCGCCAGAATTCCGGCAACGTCGCAACAAATCAGGGAAGGTCGCCATAAATCCGGCGAGGTCGCCATAAATCCGGCAAGCTCGCCATAATTCCGGCGAGGTCGCTATATTTCCGGCAAGGTCACCATAAATCCGGCAAGATCGGCATAAATCCGCAACGTCGCCATAAATCAGGCAAGGTCGCCGTATTTCCGGCACGGTCACCATAAAACCGGCTGAGACACCATAAATCAGGCAAGGTCGCCATATTTTCGGCAAGGTTGCCTCAAATTCGGCAAGGTCGCCTTATTTCCGGCACGGTCGCCATAAATACGGCTAGGTCGCCACAAATCGGGCAAGGTCGCCATATTTCCAGCAAGGTCGCCATAAATCCGGCAATGGTCGCCACAAATCCGGGAAGTTCGCCACATTTAAATCAAGGTAGCCATAAATTCGGCAAGGTCGCGTCAAATCCGGCATGGTCGCTACATTTCCGGCAAGGTCGCCATTAATCCGGCAAGGCCGCCACAAACCCGTCAAGGTCGCCACATTTCAGGCAAGGTCGCCAGATTTCCGGCAAGGCCGCCATAAATCCGGCAAGGTCGCCATAATTCCGGCGAGGTCGCCATATTTCCGGCAAGGTCGCCATAAATCCGGCAAGATCGCCATAAATACGCAACGTCGCCATAAATCCGGCAAGATCGCCGTATTTCCGGCACGGTCGCCATAAAAACGGATTGGACGCCATAAATCCGGCAAGGTCGCCATATTTCCGGCAAGGTTGCCTCAAATCCGGCAAGGTCGCCATATTTCCGGCACGGTCGCCATAAATACGGCTAGGCCGCTACAAATCCGGCAAGGTCGCCATATTTCCAGCAAGGTCGCCATAAATCAGGCAAGGTCGCCATAAATCCGGCACGGTCGCCACAAATCCGGCAAGGTCGCCACATTTCCGGCAAGGTCGCAACAAATCGGCCAAGGTCGCCACAAATCCCACAAGGTCGCCATATTTCCGGCAAGGTCGCCACATATCCGGCAATGTCGCCATATTTCCGGCAAGGTCGCCATAAATCCGGCAAGGTCGCCACAAATGCGGCAAGGTGGCGACAAATCCGGCAAGGTCGCCACATTTCAATCAAGGTAGCCATAAATTCGGCAAGGTCGCCACAAATCCGGCAAGGTCACCACATTTGCGGCAAGGTCGCCATAAATCCTGCAAGGTCGCCACAAATACGGCAAGGTCGCCACATCCCCGGCAAGGTCGCCATAAATCCGGCAAGGTCGCCACAAATCCGTCAAGTTCGCCACATTTCAGGCAAGGTCGCCGCATTTCCGACAACGTCGCCATAAATCCGGCAAGGTCGTCACAAATCCGACAAGGTCGCCATTAATCCGGCAAGGTCGCCACATTTCCGCCAAGGACGCCATAAATCCGGCAAGGTCGCCACAAATCCGGCAAGGTCGCCACATTTCCGGCAAGGTCGCCATATTTCCGGCAAGGTCGCCACAAATCCGACAAGGTCGCCATATTTCCGACAAGGTCGCCATAAATCCGGCAAGGTCGCCACAAATCCGGCAAGGTGGCGACAAATCCGGCAAGGTCGCCACATTTCAATCAAGGTAGCCATAAATTCGGCAAGGTCGCCACAAATCCAGCAAGGTCGCAAAATTCCGGCAAGGTCACCACATTTCCGGCAAGGTCGCCATGAATCCGGCAAGGTCGCCATAAGTCCGGCTAGGTCGCCACATTGCCGGCAAGGTCGCCATAAATCCGGCAAGGTCGCCATAAATCAGGCAAAGTCGGCACAAATGCGGCAAGGTCGGCATATTTCTGGCAAGGTCGCCATAAATCCGGCAAGGTCGCCACAAATGCGGCAAGTTCGCCATATTCCCGGCAAGGTCGCCATAAATCCGGCAAGGTCGCCACAAATCCCACAAGGTCGCCATATATCCGGCAAGGCCGCCACAAATGCGGCAAGGTCGCCACATCCCCGGCAAGGTCGCCATAAAGCCGGCAAGTTCGCCACAAATCCGTCAAGGTCGCCACATTTCAGGCAAGGTCGCCGCATTTCCTGCAATGTCGCAATATATCCGGCAAGGTCGTCACAAATCCGACAAGGTCGCCATTAATCCGGCAAGGTCGCCACAAATCCGGCAAGGTCGCCATATTTCCGGCAATGTCGCCATAAATCCTGCGAGGTCGCCATAAATCCGGCAAGGTCGCCATAAATCCGGCAAGATCGGCATAAATCCGGCAAGGTCGCCACAAATCCGTCAAGTTCGCCACATTTCAGGCAAGGTCGCCGCATTTCCGACAACGTCGCCATAAATCCGGCAAGGTCGTCACAAATCCGACAAGGTCGCCATTAATCCGGCAAGGTCGCCACATTTCCGCCAAGGACGCCATAAATCCGGCAAGGTCGCCACAAATCCGGCAAGGTCGCCACATTTCCGGCAAGGTCGCCATATTTCCGGCAAGGTCGCCACAAATCCGACAAGGTCGCCATATTTCCGACAAGGTCGCCATAAATCCGGCAAGGTCGCCACAAATCCGGCAAGGTGGCGACAAATCCGGCAAGGTCGCCACATTTCAATCAAGGTAGCCATAAATTCGGCAAGGTCGCCACAAATCCAGCAAGGTCGCAAAATTCCGGCAAGGTCACCACATTTCCGGCAAGGTCGCCATGAATCCGGCAAGGTCGCCATAAGTCCGGCTAGGTCGCCACATTGCCGGCAAGGTCGCCATAAATCCGGCAAGGTCGCCATAAATCAGGCAAAGTCGGCACAAATGCGGCAAGGTCGGCATATTTCTGGCAAGGTCGCCATAAATCCGGCAAGGTCGCCACAAATGCGGCAAGTTCGCCATATTCCCGGCAAGGTCGCCATAAATCCGGCAAGGTCGCCACAAATCCCACAAGGTCGCCATATATCCGGCAAGGCCGCCACAAATGCGGCAAGGTCGCCACATCCCCGGCAAGGTCGCCATAAAGCCGGCAAGTTCGCCACAAATCCGTCAAGGTCGCCACATTTCAGGCAAGGTCGCCGCATTTCCTGCAATGTCGCAATATATCCGGCAAGGTCGTCACAAATCCGACAAGGTCGCCATTAATCCGGCAAGGTCGCCACAAATCCGGCAAGGTCGCCATATTTCCGGCAATGTCGCCATAAATCCTGCGAGGTCGCCATAAATCCGGCAAGGTCGCCATAAATCCGGCAAGATCGGCATAAATCCGCAAAGTCGCCTTAAATCCGGCACGGTCACCATAAAACCGGCTGGGACGCCATAAATCAGGCAAGGTCGCCATATTTTCGGCAAGGTTGCCTCAAATTCGGCAAGGTCGCCTTATTTCCGGCACGGTCGCCATAAATACGGCTAGGTCGCCATATTTCCGGCAAGTTCGCCATAAATCCGGCAAGGTCGCCACAAATCCCGCAAGGTCGCCATAAATCAGGCAAGGTCGCCACAAATCCGGCAAGGTCGCCACATTTGCGGCAAGGTCGCCATAAATCCGTTAAGGTCGCCACAAATACGGAAAGGTCGCCAAAATTCCGGCCAGGTCGCCAGAAATCTGACAAGGTCGCCACAAATCCTCGATGGTCGCCACATCCCCGGCAAGGTCGCCATAAATCCGGCAAGGTCGCCATAAATCCGTCAAGGTCGCCACATTTCAGGCAAGGTCGCCACATTTCCGGCAAGGTCGCCATAAATCCGGCAAGGCCGCCACAAATCCGACAAGGTCGCCATAAATCCGTCAAGGTCGCCACATTTCCGGCAAGGTCGCCATAAATCCGGCAAGGCCGCCACAAATCCGGCAAGCACGGCACATTTCCGGCAAGGTCGCAATAAATCTGGCAAGGTCGCCATAAAGCCGGCAAGTTCGCCACAAATCCGTCAAGGTCGCCACATTTCAGGCAAGGTCGCCGCATTTCCTGCAATGTCGCAATATATCCGGCAAGGTCGTCACAAATCCGACAAGGTCGCCATTAATCCGGCAAGGTCGCCACAAATCCGGCAAGGTCGCCATATTTCCGGCAATGTCGCCATAAATCCTGCGAGGTCGCCATAAATCCGGCAAGGTCGCCATAAATCCGGCAAGATCGGCATAAATCCGCAAAGTCGCCTTAAATCCGGCACGGTCACCATAAAACCGGCTGGGACGCCATAAATCAGGCAAGGTCGCCATATTTTCGGCAAGGTTGCCTCAAATTCGGCAAGGTCGCCTTATTTCCGGCACGGTCGCCATAAATACGGCTAGGTCGCCATATTTCCGGCAAGTTCGCCATAAATCCGGCAAGGTCGCCACAAATCCCGCAAGGTCGCCATAAATCAGGCAAGGTCGCCACAAATCCGGCAAGGTCGCCACATTTGCGGCAAGGTCGCCATAAATCCGTTAAGGTCGCCACAAATACGGAAAGGTCGCCAAAATTCCGGCCAGGTCGCCAGAAATCTGACAAGGTCGCCACAAATCCTCGATGGTCGCCACATCCCCGGCAAGGTCGCCATAAATCCGGCAAGGTCGCCATAAATCCGTCAAGGTCGCCACATTTCAGGCAAGGTCGCCACATTTCCGGCAAGGTCGCCATAAATCCGGCAAGGCCGCCACAAATCCGACAAGGTCGCCATAAATCCGTCAAGGTCGCCACATTTCCGGCAAGGTCGCCATAAATCCAGCAAGGTCGCCACAAATCCGGCAAGGTCGCCACATTTCCGGCAAGGTCGCCATAAATCCGGCAAGGCCGCCACAAATCCGGCAAGCACGGCACATTTCCGGCAAGGTCGCAATAAATCTGGCAAGGTCGCCACAAATCCGACGAGGTCGCCATATTTCCGGCAATGTCGCCATAAATCCGGCAAGGTGGCCTCAAATCCGGCTAGGTCGCCATATTTCCGGCGAGGTCGCTATAATCCGGCAAGGTGGCCTCAAATCCGGCAAGATAGCCACTTTCCCGGCAAGGTCGCCATAAATCCGGCAAGGTCGCCACAAATGCGGCAAGGTCCACATATTTCCGGCAAGGTCGCAATAAATCCGGCAAGGAAGCCACAAATGCGGCAAGGTCGACATATTTCCGGCAAGGTTGCCATAATCCGGCAAGGTCGGCACAAATGCGTCAAAGTCGGCATATTTCCGGCAAGGTCTCCATAAATCCGGCAAGGTCGCCACAAATGCGGCAAGGTCGCCATATTTCCGGCAAGGTCGCCATAAATCCGGCAAGGTCGCCACAAATGCGACAAGGTCGCCATATTTCCGGCAAGGTCGCCATAAATCCGGCAAGGTCGCCATAAATCCGGCAAGGTCGCCACAAATCAGGGAAGGACGCCACAAATCCGGCAGTCGCCTATTTCCGGCAAGTTCGCCATGAATCCGGCAAGGCCGCCACAAATCCCGCAAGGTCGCCATAAATCCCGCAAGGTCGCCACAAACCCGGCAAGGTCGCCATATTTCCGTCAAGGTCGCCATAAATCCAGCAAGGGCGCCACAAATCCGGCAAGGTCGCCATATTTCCGTCAAGGTCGCCACAAATCCGGCAAGGTCGCCATATTACCGACAACATCGCCATAATTCTGGCAAGGTCGCCACAAATCCGGCAAGGTCGCCATATTCCCGGCATGGTCGCCAGAATTCCGGCAACGTCGCAACAAATCAGGGAAGGTCGCCATATTTCTGGCAATGTCGCCATAAATCCGGCAAGGTGGCCTCAAATCCGGCTAGGTCGCCATATTTCCGGCGAGGTCGCTATAATCCGGCAAGTTGGCCTCAAATCCGGCAAGATCGCCACTTTCCCGGCAAGGTCGCCATAAATCCGGCAAGGTCGCCACAAATCCGGCAATGTCGCCACAAATGCGGCAAGGTCGCCATATTTCCGGCAAGGTCGCCATAAATCAGGCAAGGTCGCCACAAATGCGGCAAGGTCCACATATTTCCGGCAAGGTCGCAATAAATCCGGCAAGGAAGCCACAAATGCGGCAAGGTCGACATATTTCCGGCAAGGTCGCCATAATCCGGCAAGGTCGGCACAAATGCGTCAAAGTCGGCATATTTCCGGCAAGGTCTCCATAAATCCGGCAAGGTCGCCACAAATGCGGCAAGGTCGCCATATTTCCGGCAAGGTCGCCATAAATCCGGCAAGGTCGCCACAAATCCGGCAATGTCGCCACAAATGCGGCAAGGTCGCCATATTTCCGGCGAGGTCGCCATAAATCAGGCAAGGTCGCCACAAATGCGGCAAGGTCCACATATTTCCGGCAAGGTCGCAATAAATCCGGCAAGGAAGCCACAAATGCGGCAAGGTCGCCATATTTCCGGCAAGGTCGCCATAAATCCGGCAAGGTCGCCACAAATGCGACAAGGTCGCCATATTTCCGGCAAGGTCGGCATAAATCCGGCAAGGTCGCCACAAATGCGGCAAGGTCCACATATTTCCGGCAAGGTCGCAATAAATCCGGCAAGGAAGCCACAAATGCGGCAAGGTCGACATATTTCCGGCAAGGTCGCCATAATCCGGCAAGGTCGGCACAAATGCGTCAAAGTCGGCATATTTCCGGCAAGGTCTCCATAAATCCGGCAAGGTCGCCACAAATGCGGTAAGGTCGCCATATTTCCGGCAAGGTCGCCATAAATCCGGCAAGGTCGCCACAAATCCGGCAATGTCGCCACAAATGCGGCAAGGTCGCCATATTTCCGGCAAGGTCGCCATAAATCAGGCAAGGTCGCCACAAATGCGGCAAGGTCCACATATTTCCGGCAAGGTCGCAATAAATCCGGCAAGGAAGCCACAAATGCGGCAAGGTCGACATATTTCCGGCAAGGTCGCCATAATCCGGCAAGGTCGGCACAAATGCGTCAAAGTCGGCATATTTCCGGCAAGGTCTCCATAAATCCGGCAAGGTCGCCACAAATGCGGCATGGTCGCCATATTTCCGGCAAGGTCGCCATAAATCCGGCAAGGTCGCCACAAATGCGACAAGGTCGCCATATTTCCGGCAAGGTCGCCATAAATCCGGCAAGGTCGCCATAAATCCGGCAAGGTCGCCACAAATCAGGGAAGGACGCCACAAATCCGGCAGTCGCCTATTTCCAGCAAGTTCGCCATGAATCCGGCAAGGCCGCCACAAATCCCGCAAGGTCGCCATAAATCCCGCAAGGTCGCCACAAACCCGGCAAGGTCGCCATATTTCCGTCAAGGTCGCCATAAATCCAGCAAGGGCGCCACAAATCCGGCAAGGTCGCCATATTTCCGTCAACGTCGCCACAAATCCGGCAAGGTCGCCATATTACCGACAACATCGCCATAATTCCGGCAAGGTCGCCACAAATCCGGCAAGGTAGCCATATTCCCGGCATGGTCGCCAGAATTCCGGCAACGTCGCAACATATCAGGGAAGGTCGCCATATTTCCGGCAATGTCGCCATAAATCCGGCAAGGTGGCCTCAAATCCGGCTAGATCGCCATATTTCCGGCGAGGTCGACGTAAATCCGGCAAGGTGGCCTCAAATCCGGCAAGGTCGCCATAAATCCGGCAAGGTCGCCGCAAACCGGGAAGGTCGCTTTAAATAAGGCGAGGTCGCCATATTTCCGGCAAGGTCGCCACAAATCCCACAAGGTCGCCATAAATCCGGAGAGGTCGCCATATTTCCGGCAAGGTCGCCATACATCCGGTAAGGTCGCCATAAACCCGGAGAGGTCGCAATATTCACGGCAAGGTCGCCATAAATCCGGCAACGTCGCCATAAATCCGGCAAGGTCGCCAGATTTCCGGCAAGGTCGCCATAATTCCGGCGAGGTCGCCATATTTCCGGCAAGGTCGCCATAAATCCGGCAAGATCGCCATAAATCCGCAACGTCGCCATAAATCCGGCAAGATCGCCGTATTTTCGGCACGGGCGCCATAAAAACGGCTTGGACGCCATGAATCCGGCAAGGTCGCCATATTTCCGGCAAGGTTGCCTCAAATCCGGCAAGGTCGCCATATTTCCGGCACGGTCGCCATAAATACGGCTAGGTCGCTACAGATCCGGCAAGGTCGCCATATTTCCAGCAAGGTCGCCATAAATCCGGCAAGGTCGCCATAAATCCGGCACGGTCGCCACAAATCCGGCAAGGTCGCCACATTTCCGGCAAGCTCGCAACAAATCGACCAAGGTCGCCACAAATCCGACAAGGTCGCCATATTTCCGGCAAGGTCGCCATAAATCCGTCAAGGTCGCAAAAAATCCGGCAAGGTCGCCATATTTTCGGCAAGGTCGCCACATAACCGGCAATGTCGCCATATTTCCGGCAAGGTCGCCATAAATCCGGCAAGGTCGCCACAAATCCGGCAAGGTGGCGACAAATCCGGCAAGGTCGCCACATTTCAATCAAGGTAGCCATAAATTCGGCAAGGTCGCCACAAATCCGGCAAGGTCACCACATTTGCGGCAAGGTCGCCATAAATCCTGCAAGGTCGCCACAAATACGGCAAGGTCGCCACATCCCCGGCAAGGTCGCCATAAATCCGGCAAGGTCGCCACAAATCCGTCAAGTTCGCCACATTTCAGGCAAGGTCGCCGCATTTCCGACAACGTCGCCATAAATCCGGCAAGGTCGTCACAAATCCGACAAGGTCGCCATTAATCCGGCAAGGTCGCCACATTTCAATCAAGGTAGCCATAAATTCGGCAAGGTCGCCACAAATCCGGCAAGGTCGCCACAAATCCGGCAAGGTCGCCATATTTCCGTCAAGGTCGCCACAAATCCGGCAAGGTCGCCATATTTCCGACAACATCGCCATAATTCCGGCAAGGTCGCCACAAATCCGGCAAGGTCGCCATATTCCCGGCATGGTCGCCAGAATTTCGGCAACGTCGCAACAAATCAGGGAAGGTCGCCATATTTCCGGCAATGTCGCCATAAATCCGGCAAGGTCGCCACAAATCCCACAAGGTCGCCATAAATCCGGAGAGGTCGCCATATTTCCGGCAAGGTCGCCATACATCCGGTAGGGTCGCCATAAACCCGGAGAGGTCGCAATATTCACGGCAAGGTCGCCATAAATCCGGCAAGGTCGCCATATTTCCGGCAAGGTCGCCATAAATCCGGCAAGGTCGCCATAATTCCGGCGAGGTCGCTATATTTCCGACAAGGTCACCATAAATCCGGAAGATCGGCATAAATCCGCAACGTCGCCATAAATCAGGCAAGGTCGCCGTATTTCCGGCACGGTCACCATAAAACCGGCTGGGACACCATAAATCAGGCAAGGTCGCCATATTTTCGGCAAGGTTGCCTCAAATTCGGCAAGGTCGCCTTATTTCCGGCACGGTCGCCATAAATACGGCTAGGTCGCCACAAATCGGGCAAGGTCGCCATATTTCCAGCAAGGTCGCCATAAATCCGACAATGGTCGCCACAAATCCGGGAAGTTCGCCACATTTAAATCAAGGTAGCCATAAATTCGGCAAGGTCGCGTCAAATCCGGCATGGTCGCTACATTTCCGGCAAGGTCGCCATTAATCCGGCAAGGTCGCCACAAACCCGTCAAGGTCGCCACATTTCAGGCAAGGTCGCCAGATTTCCGGCAAGGTCGCCATAAATCCGGCAAGGTCGCCATAATTCCGGCGAGGTCGCCATATTTCCGGCACAGTCGCCATAAATACGGCTAGGTCGCTACAGATCCGGCAAGGTCGCCATATTTCCAGCAAGGTCGCCATAAATCCGGCAAGGCCGCCACAAATCCGGCAAGGTCGCCACATTTCCGGCAAGGTCGCAACAAATCGGCCAAGGTCGCCACAAATCCGACAAGGTCGCCATATTTCCGGCAAGGTCGCCATAAATCCGTCAAGGTCGCAAAAAATCCGGCAAGGTCGCCATATTTACGGCAACGTCGCCACATATCCGGCAATGTCGCCATATTTCCGGCAAGGTCGCCATAAATCCGGCAAGGTCGCCACAAATCCGGCAAGGTGGCGACAAATCCGGCAAGGTCGCCACATTTCAATCAAGGTAGCCATAAATTCGGCAAGGTCGCCACAAATCCGGCAAGGTAACCACATTTGCGGCAAGGTCGCCATAAATCCTGCAAGGTGGCCACAAATACGGCAAGGTCGCCACATCCCCGGCAATGTCGCCATAAATCCGGCAAGGTCGCCACAAATCCGTCAAGTTCGCCACATTTCAGGCAAGGTCGCCGCATTTCCGACAACTTCGCCATAAATCCGGCAAGGTCGTCACAAATCCGACAAGGTCGCCATTAATCCGGCAAGGTCGCCACATTTCAATCAAGGTAGCCATAAATTCGGCAAGGTCGCCACAAATCCGGCAAGGTCACCACATTTGCGGCAAGGTCGTCATAAATCCTGCAAGGTCGCCACAAATACGGCAAGGTCGCCACATCCCCGGCAAGGTCGCCATAAATCCGGCAAGGTCGCCACAAATCCGTCAAGTTCGCCACATTTCAGGCAACGTCACCGCATTTCCGACAACGTCGCCATAAATCCGGCAAGGTCGTCACAAATCCGACAAGGTCGCCATTAATCCGGCAAGGTCGCCACATTTCCGGCAAGGACGCCATAAATCCGGAAAGGTCGCCACAAATCCGGCAAGGTCGCCACATTTCCGGCAAGGTCGCCATATTTCCGGCAAGGTCGCCACAAATCCGACAAGGTCGCCATATTTCCGGCAAGGTCGCCACAAATCCGGCAAGGTGGCGACAAATCCGGCAAGGTCGCCACATTTCAATCAAGGTAGCCATAAATTCGGCAAGGTCGCAACAAATCCAGCAAGGTCGCAACATTCCGGCAAGGTCGCCATACAGCCGGCATCGTCGCCATAAATCCGGCAAGGTCACCACATTTACGGCAAGGTCGCCATGAATCCGGCAAGGTCGCCATAAATCAGGCAAAGTCGGCACAAATGCGGCAAGGTCGGCATATTTCTGGCAAGGTCGCCACAAATCCGGCAATGTCGCCACAAATGCGGCAAGGTCGCCATATTTCCGGCAAGGTCGCCATAAATCCGGCAAGGTCGCCACAAATGCGGCAAGGTCCACATATTTCCGGCAAGGTCGCAATAAATCCGGCAAGGTCGCCACAAATGCGGCAAGATCGACATATTTCCGGCAAGATCGCCATAAATCCGGCAAGGTCGGACAAATGCGGCAAGGTCGGCATATTTCCGGCAAGGTCGCCATAAATCCGGCAAGGTCGCCACATTTGCGGCAATGTGGCCTTAAATCCGGCAAGGTCGCCACAATTACGGCAAGGTAGGCACAATTACGGCAAGGTCGCCATAAATCCGGCAAGGTCGCCGCAAATGCGGCAAGGTCGCCACATTTCAGGCTAGGTCGCCATAAATCCGGCAAGGTCGCCACAAATCCGGCAAGGTCGCCACATTTCCGGCAATGTCGCCATTAATCCGGGAAGGTCGCCATAAATCCGTCAAGGTCGCCACATTCCCGGCAAGGTCGCCATAAATCCGGCAAGGTCGCCACAAATCCAGCAAGGTCGCCACATTTCCGGCAAGGTCGCCATAAATCCGGCAAGGCTGCCACAAATCCGGCAAGCACGCCACATTTCCGGCAAGGTCGCAATAAATCTGGCAAGGTCGCCACAAATCCGACGAGGTCGCCATATTTCCGGCAATGTCGCCATAATTCCGGCAAGGTGGCCTCAAATCCGGCTAGGTCGCCATATTTCCGGCGAGGTCGCTATAATCCGGCAAGGTGGCCTCAAATTTGGCAAGATCGCCACTTTCCCGGCAAGGTCGCCATAAATCCGGCAAGGTCGCCACAAATCCGCCATAAATCAGGCAAGGTCGCCACAAATGCGGCAAGGTCCACATATTTCCGGCAAGGTCGCAATAAATCCGGCAAGGAAGCCACAAATGCGGTAAGGTCGACATATATCCGGCAAGGTCGCCATAATCCGGCAAGGTCGGCACAAATGCGGCAAAGTCGGCATATTTCCGGCAAGGTCTCCATAAATCCGGCAAGGTCGCCACAAATGCGGCAAGGTCGCCATATTTCCGGCAAGGTCGCCATAAATCCGGCAAGGTCGCCACAAATGCGGCAAGGTCGCCATATTTCCGGCAAGGTCGCCATAAATCCGGCAAGGTCGCCATAAATCCGGCAAGGTCGCCACAAATCAGGGAAGGTCGCCACAAATCCGGCAGTCGCCTATTTCCGGCAAGTTCGCCATGAATCCGGCAAGGCCGCCACAAATCCCGCAAGGTCCCCATAAATCCCGCAAGGTCGCCACAAACCCGGCAAGGTCGCCATATTTCCGTCAAGGTCGCCATAAATCCAGCAAGGGCGCCACAACTCCGGCAAGTTCTCCATATTTCCGTAAAGGTCGCCACAAATCCGGCAAGGGCGCCATATTTCCGACAACATCGCCATAATTCCGGCAAGGTCGCCACAAATCCGGCAAGGTCGCCATATTCCCGGCATGGTCGCCAGAATTCCGGCAACGTCGCAACAAATCAGGGAAGGTCGCCATATTTCCGGCAATGTTGCCATAAATCCGGCAAGGTGGCCTCAAATCCGGCTAGATCGCCATATTTCCGGCGAGGTCGACGTAAATCCGGCAAGGTGGCCTCAAATCCGGCAAGGTCGCCATAAATCCGGCAAGGTCGCCGCAAACCGGGACGGTCGCTTTAAATAAGGCGAGCTCGCCATATTTCCGGCAAGGTCGCCACAAATCCCACAAGGTCGCCATAAATCCGGAGAGGTCGCCATATTTCCGGCAAGATCGCCATACATCCGGTAAGGTCGCCATAAACCCAGAGAGGTCGCAATATTCACGGCAAGGTCGCCATAAATCCGGCAAGGTCGCCATAAATCCGGCAAGGTCGCCATATTTCCGGGAAGGTCGCCATAAATCCGGCGAGGTCGCCATAAATCCGGCAAGCTGGCCATAATTCCGGCGAGGTCGCTATATTTCCGGCAATGTCGCCATAAATCCGGCAAGGTGGCCTCAAATCCGGCTAGGTCGCCATATTTCCGGCGAGGTCGCTATAATCCGGCAAGGTGGCCTCAAATCCGGCAAGATCGCCACTTTCCCGGCAAGGTCGCCATAAATCCGGCAAGGTCGCCACAAATCCGGCAATGTCGCCACAAATGCGGCAAGGTCGCCATATTTCCGGCAAGGTCGCCATAAATCAGGCAAGGTCGCCACAAATGCGGCCAAGGTCCACATATTTCCGGCAAGGTCGCAATAAATCCGGCAAGGAAACCACAAATGCGGTAAGGTCGACATATTTCCGGCAAGGTCGCCATAATCCGGCAAGGTTTGCACAAATGCGGCAAAGTCGGCATATTTCCGGCAAGGTCTCTATAAATCCGGCAAGGTCGCCACAAATGCGGCAAGGTCGCCATATTTCCGGCAAGGTCGCCATAAATCCGGCAAGGTCGCCACAAATGCGGCAAGGTCGCCATATTTCCGGCAAGGTCGCCATAAATCCGGCAAGGTCGCCATAAATCCGGCAAGGTCGCCACAAATCAGGGAAGGTCGCCACAAATCCGGCAGTCGCCTATTTCCGGCAAGTTCGCCATGAATCCGGCAAGGCCGCCACAAATCCCGCAAGGTCGCCATAAATCCCGCAAGGTCGCCACAAACCCGGCAAGGTCGCCATATTTCCGTCAAGGTCGCCATAAATCCAGCAAGGGCGCCACAACTCCGGCAAGGTCTCCATATTTCCGTCAAGGTCGCCACAAATCCGGCAAGGGCGCCATATTTCCGACAACATCGCCATAATTCCGGCAAGGTCGCCACAAATCCGGCAAGGTCGCCATATTCCCGGCATGGTCGTCAGAATTCCGGCAACGTCGCAACAAATCAGGGAAGGTCGCCATATTTCCGGCAATGTTGCCATAAATCCGGCAAGGTGGCCTCAAATCCGGCTAGATCGCCATATTTCCGGCGAGGTCGACGTAAATCCGGCAAGGTGGCCTCAAATCCGGCAAGGTCGCCATAAATCCGGCAACGTCGCCGCAAACCGGGACGGTCGCTTTAAATAAGGCGAGGTCGCCATATTTCCGGCAAGGTCGCCACAAATCCTACAAGGTCGCCATAAATCCGGAGAGGTCGCCATATTTCCGGCAAGATCGCCATACATCCGGTAAGGTCGCCATAAACCCGGAGAGGTCGCAATATTCACGGCAAGGTCGCCATAAATCCGGCAAGGTCGCCATAAATCCGGCAAGGTCGCCATATTTCCGGCAAGGTCGCCATAAATCCGGCGAGGTCGCCATAAATCCGGCAAGCTGGCCATAATTCCGGCGAGGTCGCTATATTTCCGGCAATGTCGCCATAAATCCGGCAAGGTGGCCTCAAATCCGGCTAGGTCGCCATATTTCCGGCGAGGTCGCTATAATCCGGCAAGATCGCCTCAAATCCGGCAAGATCGCCACTTTCCCGGCAAGGTCGCCATAAATCCGGCAAGGTCGCCACAAATCCGCCAATGTCGCCACAAATGCGGCAAGGTCGCCATATTTCCGGCAAGGTCGCCATAAATCAGGCAAGGTCGCCACAAATGCGGCAAGGTCCACATATTTCCGGCAAGGTCGCAATAAATCCGGCAAGGAAGCCACAAATGCGGTAAGGTCGACATATTTCCGGCAAGGTCGCCATAATCCGGCAAGGTCGGCACAAATGCGGCAAAGTCGGCATATTTCCGGCAAGGTCTCCATAAATCCGGCAAGGTCGCCACAAATGCGGCAAGGTCGCCATATTTCCGGCAAGGTCGCCATAAATCCGGCAAGGTCGCCACAAATGCGGCAAGGTCGCCATATTTCCGGCAAGGTCGCCATAAATCCGGCAAGGTCGCCATAAATCCGGCAAGGTCGCCACAAATCAGGGAAGGTTGCCACAAATCCGGCAGTCGCCTATTTCCGGCAAGTTCGCCATGAATCCGGCAAGGCCGCCACAAATCCCGCAAGGTCGCCATAAATCCCGCAAGGTCGCCACAAACCCGGCAAGGTCGCCATATTTCCGTCAAGGTCGCCATAAATCCAGCAAGGGCGCCACAACTCCGGCAAGGTCTCCATATTTCCGTCAAGGTCGCCACAAATCCGGCAAGGGCGCCATATTTCCGACAACATCGCCATAATTCCGGCAAGGTCGCCACAAATCCGGCAAGGTCGCAATATTCCCGGCATGGTCGCCAGAATTCCGGCAACGTCGCAACAAATCAGGGAAGGTCGCCATATTTCCGGCAATGTTGCCATAAATCCGGCAAGGTGGCCTCAAATCCGGCTAGATCGCCATATTTCCGGCGAGGTCGACGTAAATCCGGCAAGGTGGCCTCAAATCCGGCAAGGTCGCCATAAATCCGGCAACGTCGCCGCAAACCGGGACGGTCGCTTTAAATAAGGCGAGGTCGCCATATTTCCGGCAAGGTCGCCACAAATCCCACAAGGTCGCCATAAATCCGGAGAGGTCGCCATATTTCCGGCAAGATCGCCATACATCCGGTAAGGTCGCCATAAACCCGGAGAGGTCGCAATATTCACGGCAAGGTCGCCATAAATCCGGCAAGGTCGCCATAAATCCGGCAAGGTCGCCATATTTCCGGCAAGGTCGCCATAAATCCGGCGAGGTCGCCATAAATCCGGCAAGATCGGCATAAATCCGCAACGTCGCCATAAATCAGGCAAGGTCGCCGTATTTCCGGCACGGTCACCATAAAACCGGCAGGGACACCATAAATCACGCAAGGTCGCCATATTTTCGGCAAGGTTGCCTCAAATTCGGCAAGGTCGCCTTATTTCCGGCACGGTCGCCATAAATACGGCTAGGTCGCCACAAATCCGGCAAGGTCGCCATATTTCCAGCAAGGTCGCCATAAATCCGGCAATGGTCGCCACAAATCCGGGAAGTTCGCCACATTTAAATCAAGGTAGCCATAAATTCGGCAAGGTCGCGTCAAATCCGGCATGGTCGCTACATTTCCGGCAAGGTCACCATTAATCCGGCAAGGTCGCCACAAACCGGTCAAGGGTCGCCACATTTCAGGCAAGGTCGCCAGATTTCCGGCAAGGTCGCCATAAATCCGGCAAGGTCGCCATAATTCCGGCGAGGTCGCCATATTTCCGGCAAGGTCGCCATAAATCCGGCAAGATCGCCATAAATACGCAACGTCGCCATAAATCCGGCAAGATCGCCGTATTTCCGGCACGGTCGCCATAAAAAAGGCTTGGACGCCAAAAATCCGGCAAGGTCGCCATATTTCCGGCAAGGTTGCCTCAAATCCGGCAAGGTCGCCATATTTCCGGCACGGTCGCCATAAATACGGCTAGGCCGCTACAAATCCGGCAAGGTCGCCATATTTCCAGCAAGGTCGCCATAAATCCGGCAAGGTCGCCATAAATCCGGCACGGTCGCCACAAATCCGGCAAGGTCGCCACATTTCCGGCAAGGTCGCAACAAATCGGCCAAGGTCGCCACAAATCCGACAAGGTCGCCATATTTCCGGCAAGGTCGCCATAAATCCGTCAAGGTCGCAAAAAATCCGGCAAGGTCGCCATATTTCCGGCAAGGTCGCCACATATCTGGCAATGTCGCCATATTTCCGGCAAGGTCGCCATAAATCCGGCAAGGTCGCCACAAATCCGGCAAGGTGGCGACAAATCCGGCAAGGTCGCCACATTTCAATCAAGGTAGCCATAAATTCGGCAAAGTCGCCACAAATCCGGCAAGGTCACCACATTTGCGGCAAGGTCTCCATAAATCCTGCAAGGTCGCCAGAAATACGGCAAGGTCGCCACATCCCCGGCAAGGTCGCCACAAATCCGGCAAGGTCGCCACAAATCCGTCAAGTTCGCCACATTTCAGGCAAGGTCGCCGCATTTCCGACAACGTCGCCATAAATCCGGCAAGGTCGTCACAAATCCGACAAGGTCGCCATTAATCCGGCAAGGTCGCCACATTTCCGGCAAGGACGCCATAAATCCGGCAAGTTCGCCACAAATCCGGCAAGGTCGCCACATTTCAATCAAGGTAGCCATAAATTCGGCAAGGTCGCCACAAATCCAGCAAGGTCGCAACATTCCGGCAAGGTCGCCATAAATCCGGCATCGTCGCCATAAATCCGGCAAGGTCACCATATTTCCGGCAAGGTCGCCATGAATCCGGCAAGGTCGCCACAAGTCCGGCTAGGTCGCCACATTGCCGGCAAGGTCGCCATAAATCCGGCAAGGTCGCCATAAATCAGGCAAAGTCGGCACAAATGCGGCAAGGTCGGCATACTTCTGGCAAGGTCGCCATAAATCCGGCAAGGTCGCCACAAATGCGGCAAGTTCGCCATATTCCCGGCAAGGTAGCCATAAATCCGGCAAGGCGCCACAAATCCCACAAGGTCGCCATATATCCGGCAAGGCCGCCACAAATGCGGCAAGGTCGCCACATCCCCGGCAAGGTCGCCATAAAGCCGGCAAGTTCGCCACAAATCCGTCAAGGTCGCCACATTTCAGGCAAGGTCGCCGCATTCCCTGCAATGTCGCAATATATCCGGCAAGGTCGTCACAAATCCGACAAGGTCGCCAGAAATCCGACAAGGTCGCCACATTTACGGCAAGGACGCCATTAATCCGGCAAGGTCGCCACAAATCCGGCAAGGTCGCCACATTTCCGGCAAGGTCGCCATAAATCCGGCAAGGTCGGGACAAATCCAGCAAGGGCGCCACATTCCCGGCAAGGTCGCCATATTTCCGGCAAGGTCGCCATAAATTCGGCAAGGTCGCCACAAATGCGGCAAGGTCGACATATTTCCGGCAAGGTCGCCATAAATTCGGCAAGGTCGTCATAAATCCGGCAAGGTCGCCACAAATCCGGCAAGGTCGCCACACATCCGGCACGGTCGCCATAAAGCCGGCAAAGTCGCCACAAATCCGGCAAAGTCGCCTATTCCGGCAAGGTCGCCATAAATCCGGCAAGGTCGCCACAAATCCGACAAGGTCGCCATATTTCCGGCAAGGTCGCCATAAATCCGGCAAGGCCGCCATAAATCAGGCAATGTCGCCATAAATCCGGCAAGTTCGCCACAAATCCGACAAGATCGCCATATTTCCGTCACGGTCGCCATATTTCCGGCAAGGTCGCCATAAATCAGGCAAGGTCGCCATATTTCCGGCACGATCGCCATAAATACGGCAAGGTCGCCACAGGGCTCAGGGCTCCATTCTTGGACCCATTTTGTTCAACATTTATATGCCCCCCTTAGCTCAGATCATAGAGCATTTTAATATATCTTACCACACTTATGCCGATGACACACAACTATATATCGCAGTGTCACCACATGACCATAGTCCCCTACACGAACTGAGCCAATGTGTCAAACATATCAATGAGTGGATGAACCAGAACTTCTTCCAGCTGAATGCAAATAAGACAGAAATTATTGTCTTTGGTCCCAAAAATACAAGGCTAGAGGTGAGTGCTCAACTCGACTCAATTGCACTGAAAACCACAGACAAAGCCAGAAACCTTGGTGTATTTATGCTCGGATTTGAATTTTAACAGCCATATAAAGACCAATACCAGATCTGCCTATTAGCATCTAAAGAATATTGCAAGAATCAAGGGATTTCTGTCCAAAGAAGACACTGAAAAACTTGTTCATGCATATATTTTTAGTAGGTTATATTATTGTAATGGCATCTTTACAGGTCTCAATAAAAAATCAATTAAACAACTGCAGCTGATCCAAAATGCCGCTGCCAGTCCTGACCAACACCAAGAAAATGGAGCACATTACACCTGTCCTTAAATCTTTGCACTGGTTCCCTGTGTGTAAGAGGATAGATTTTAAAATTATGTTACTGACCTACAAGGCACTGAATGGTCTAGGTCCAAAATACATCTCTGACCTACTTGTTGTATATGAGGCGCCTAGACTCCTCAGGTCTTCAGGGACAGGTTTATTCTGTGTTCCCAGGATCAGAACTAAAAAGGCTGAAGCAGCATTCGATTTTTATGCTCCACACCTGTGGTACAAGCTCCCTGAACACCTGAGGTGTGCACAGACTGTAAGCGCATTTAAACCAGGCCTTAAAACACTGTTGTTTACTATAGCTTTTCCATAACCTGACATGCGGT
>JAXLNO010005029.1:163953-186525 GCA_038087875.1 Malacoraja senta
CGTCATAAATCCGGCGAGGTCGCCATATTTCCGGCTTCGCCACAAACCCTGCAAGGTCGCCATAAATCCGAAGAGGTCGCCATATTTCAGGCAATGTCGCCACAAATACGGAAAGGTCGCCATAATTCCGTCATAGTAGCCAAAAATCCGGCAAGGTCGCCACAACCAGGCATCGCCATATTTCCGGCAAGGTCGCCATATTTTCGGCAAGGTCGCCATAAATGCGGCGAGGTCGCCATATTTCCCGCAAGGTCGCCATAAATCCGGCGATGTTGCCATATTTCCGGCAAGGACGCCATAAATCCGGCGAGGTCACCATATTTCCAGCAAGGTCGCTATATATCCGGCAAGGTCGCCATAAATCCGGCGAGGTCGCCATGTTTCCTGGAAAGTCGCCACAAATCCGGCAAGGTCGCCATAAATCCGGCAAGGTCGCCAGAAATCCGGCAGGTCGCCATATTTCCGGCAAGGTCGCCATACATCCGGCAAGATCGCCACAAATCCGGCAAGGTCGCCATATTTCCGACTTGGTCGCCATAAATCCGGCGAGGTCGCCACAAATCTGGCAAGGTCGCCATATTTCCGGCAAGGTCGCCATAAATCCGGCAATGTCGCCACAAATCCGCAAGGTCGCCATATTTCCGGCAAGGACGCCACAAATCCGGCAAGGTCGCCATAAATCCGGCAAGTTCGCCAGAAGTCCAGCAAGGTCGCCATATTTCCGGCAAGGTCGCCATAAATCCGGTGAGGTCTCCATATTTCCGGCAAGGTCGCCATATTTCCGGCAAGTTCCCCACAAATTCGGCGAGGTCGCCATATTTCAAGCAAGGTCGCCATATATCCGGCAAGGTCGCCATAAATCCGGCAAGGTCGCCACATTTCCGGCAAGTTCGCCACAAATCCGGCAAGGTCGCCATATTCCCGGCAAGGTCACCGTAAATCCGGCAAGGTCGCAACAAATCCGGCGAGGACGCCATATTCCGGCAAGGTCGCCATAAATCAGGCAAAGTCGCCACAAATCCGGCAAGGTCGCCATTTTTCCAGCAATGTCGCCATAAATCCCGCAAGGTCGCCACAAATCCGGCAAGGTCGACATATTTCCAGCAAGGTCCCCATTAATCCGGCAAGGTCGCCACAAATCCGGCAAGGTCGCCATATTCCGGCGAGGTCGTCATAAATCCCGTAAGGTCGCCACAAATCCGGCAAGGTCGACGTATTTCCAGCAAGGTCTCCATAAATCCGGCATGGTCGCCACAAATCCGGCAAGGTCGCCATATTTCCGGCGAGGTCGTCATAAATCCGGCAAGGTCGCCACAAATCCGGCAAAGTCGCCATATTTCCGGCAAGGTCGCCACAAATCCGCAAGGTCGCCACAAATCCGGCGAGGTAGCCATATTTCCGGCAAGGTCGCCATAAATCCGGCAAGGTCGCCACAAATCCGGCGAGGTCGCCATATTTCCGGCAAGGTCGCCATAAGTCCGGCAAAGTCGCCTCAAATAGGCTAGGTCGCCATATTTCTGGCAAGGTCGGCATAAATCCGGCAAGGTCGCCACAAATCAAAGTCGCCATATTTCCGGCAAGGTCGCCATAAATCCGACAAGGTCGCCACAAATCCGGCGAGGTCGCCATATTTCCGGCAAGGTTGCCACAAATCGGGCAAGGTCGCCATAAACCGGCGAGGTCGCCATGTTTCCGGCACGGTGCCACAAATCCGGCAAGATCGCCATAAATCCGGCGAGGTCGCCATATTTCCGGCAAGGTCGCCACAAATCCGGAAAGGTCGCCATAAATCCGGCAAGTTCGCCACAAACCGGCAGGTCGCCATTAATTCGGGCAAGGTCGCCATAAATCCGGCATGATCGCCATAAATCCGGCGAGGTCGCCACATTTCAGGCAAGTTCGTCCTAAATCCGGCGAGGCCGCCATAAATCCGGCGAGATCGCCATATTTCCGGCAAGGTCGCCATAAGTCCGGCAAGGTCGCCTCAAATACGGCTAGGTCGCCATATTTCTGGCAAGGGCGGCATAAATCAGGAAAGGTCGCCACAAATCAAGGTCGCCATATTTCCGGCAAGGTCGCCATAAATCCGACAAGGTCGCCACAAATCCGGGCGAAGTCGCCATATTTCCGGCAAGGTTGCCACAAATCCGGCAAGGTCGCCATAAATCATGGGAGGTCGCCATATTTCGGCAAGGTCGCCATAAATCCGGCAAGGTCGCCACAAATCCGGCGAGGTCGCCATATTTCGGCAAGGTCGCCATAAGTCCGGCAAAGTCGCCTCAAATAGGCTAGGTCGCCATATTTCTGGCAAGGTCGGCATAAATCCGGCAAGGTCGCCACAAATCAAAGTCGCCATATTTCCGGCAAGGTCGCCATAAATCCGACAAGGTCGCCACAAATCCGGCGAGGTCGCCATATTTCCGGCAAGGTTGCCACAAATCGGGCAAGGTCGCCATAAATCCGGCGAGGTCGCCATGTTTCCGGCACGGTCGCCACAAATCCGGCAAGATCGCCATAAATCCGGCGAGGTCGCCATATTTCCGGCAAGGTCGCCACAAATCCGGAAAGGTCGCCATAAATCCGGCAAGTTCGCCACAAAACCGGCAAGGTCGCCATTAATTCGGGCAAAGGTCGCCATAAATCCGGCATGATCGCCATAAATCCGGCGAGGTCGCCGACATTTCAGGCAAGTTCGTCCTAAATCCGGCGAGGCCGCCATAAATCCGGCGAGATCGCCATATTTCCGGCAAGGTCGCCATAAGTCCGGCAAGGTCGCCTCAAATACGGCTAGGTCGCCATATTTCTGGCAAGGGCGGCATAAATCAGGAAAGGTCGCCACAAATCAAGGTCGCCATATTTCCGGCAAGGTCGCCATAAATCCGACAAGGTCGCCACAAATCCGGCGAAGTCGCCATATTTCCGGCAAGGTTGCCACAAATCCGGCAAGGTCGCCATAAATCCGGCGAGGTCGCCATATTTCCGGCACGGTCGTCACAAATCCGGCAAGATCGCCATAAATCCGGCGAGGTCGCCATATTTCCGGCAAGATCGCCACAAATCCGGAAAGGTCGCCATAAATCCGGCAAGTTCGCCACAAAACCGGCAAGGTCGCCATAATTCGGGCAAGGTCGCCATAAATCCGGCATGGTCGCCATAAATCCGGCGAGGTCGCCACATTTCCGGAAGGTCGTCCTAAATCCGGCGAGGCCGCCATAAATCCGGCGAGATCGCCATATTTCCGGCAAGGTCGCAATAAATCCGGCGAGGTCGCCATAAATCCGGCGAGGTCGCCATATTTCCGGCAAGGTCGGCATATATCCGGCAAGGTCGCCATAAATCCGGCGAGGTCGCCATAAATCCGGCAAGGTCGCCACAAATCCGGCGAGGTCGCCATATTTCCGGCAAGGTCGGCATTTTTCCGGCAAGGTCGCCATAAATCCGGCGAGGTCGCCATATTTCCGGCAAGGTCGACACAAATTCGGCAAGGTCGCCATAAATCCGGCAAGGTCGCCATATTTCCGGCAAGGTCGCCACAAATCCGGCATGGGCGCCATAAAGCCCGCGAGGTCGCCATATTTCCGGCATGGTCGCCACAAATCCGGCAAGGTCGCCATAAATCCGGCAAGGTCGCCACAAATCCGGCAAGTTCGCCACAAAACCGGCAAGGTCGCCATATTTCCGGCATGGTCGCCACAAATCCGGCAAGGTCGCCATAAATCCGGCAAGGTCGCCACAAATCCGGCAAGGTCGCCATAATTCCGGCAAGGTCGCCATAAATCCGGCAAGGTCGCCACAAATCAGGCAAGGTCTCCATATTTGCGGCAAGGTCGCCATAAATTCGGCAAGGTCGCCACAAATCCGGCATGGTCGCCATATTTCCGGCAAGGTCGCCATATTTACGGCAAGGTCGCCATAAATGCGGCAATGTCGCCACAAATCCGGCATGGTCGCCATATTTCCGGGGAAGGTCGCCAAATTTCCATCAAGGTCGCCAAAAATCCGGCAAGGTCGCCATATTTGCGGCAAGGTCGCCATAAATCTGCAAGGTCGCCACAAATCCGGCAAGGTCGCCATATTTCCGGAAAGGTCGCCAAAAATCCGGCCTGGTCGCCACATATCCCGCAAGGTCGCCATATTTCCGTCAAGGTCGCCATTAATCCGGGAACATCGCCACAAATCAGGCAAGGTCGCCATATTTCCGGCAAGGTCGCCACAAATCCGACAATGTCGCCATATTTCCGGCAAGGTCGTCACAAATCCGGCAAGGTCGCCACAAGTCCCGAAAAGGTCGGCATAAATCCGGCAAGGTCGCCACAATCCGACAATGTCTACATATTTCCGGCAAGGTCGCCATAAATCCGACAAGGTCGCCATATTTACGGCAAGGTCGTCATAAATCCGGCAAGGTCGCCACAAATCGGGCAACGTCGCCATATTTCCGGCACAGTAGCCAGAAATTAAGTGGTTTTGAGCGTTTCAGGTTTTAATCGGTTTAGAGGGTTTTAGAGGGGTTTACATGGGTTTACATGGCTTTATAGGGGTTTACAAGGGGTTACAGGCTTTACAGGTGTTACAGGTGTTTAGAGAGGATGGAGGGGGTTACAGGGGTTTAGAGGAGAGGGTTTTAGAGGTGTACTTGGGGTTACATGGGTTTAGATGGGCTTAGAGGGGGTTTATATGGGTTTAGAGGGGATTACAGCGATTTACTGGTGTTTAGTGGGGTATACAGGGTGTTTACATGTGTTTACAGGGGGGGTAGATGGATTTAGAGGGGTTTATAGGTGTTTACGGGCGTTTTGAGTGGATTACATGCGTATAGGTGGGTGTGGAGTGGGTTACAGGCGTTTAATAATAATAGTAATAATAGATTTTATTTACATAGCGCTTTTCAGGACTCAAAGTCGCTTTACAATTGAGAGTCAGGAATAAACAAAACAAAATAGAGCAGTAAGACAGAGGGGAGGGGAACATGGGACTAAGGGTATGCAGAGGTGAAGAGGTGGGTCTTGAGGCGGGACTGGAAGATGGTGAGGGACTCAGAATTTCGGACCGGTTGTGGGAGGGAATTCCAGTGACTGGGAGCTGCCCTGGAGAAGGCTCTGCCTCCAAAAGTGCAGAGGTTTGATTCTGGAGTGGAGAGGAGACCAGCTGATGTGGATCTGAGGACCGTGAGGGTTGGTAGTGGGAGAGGAGGTCAATGAGATAAGGGGGGGCCAGGTTGTTGAGGGCTTTGTCGGTGAGGACCAGGATTTTGTAGGTGATCCGGTGGGAAGTGGGAAGCCAGTGAAGTTCTTTGAGAACTGGGGTGATGTGGTGCCAGGATTTGGTATGGGTAATGGGTGGGTCGAGCGGCTGCATTTTGGACCAGTCGGTTGATGCTGCTGGAATTGATTCCGAAAGAAGAGAGTTACAGTAGTCCAGTCGGGAGGAGATGAAGGCATGGATGAGTCTTTCAGCAGCGGGGGGTGTGAGAGAGGATCTGATTTCTGCAATGTTGCGGAGGTGAAAAATGATGTTTTGACAACATGGCGGATGTGAGGCTCAAGGGAGAGGGTTGAGTCAAGGATCACGCCACGGTTGCGTGCCTGAGGGAGATGGGGAGACAGTGGTGCCGTCGATAGTGAGAGTGTGGATAGAGGTGTTTAGAGGGGTTTACACGGGTTTAGAGGGGTTTCGATGAGTTTACCGGGGGTTTGAGGGGTTTACAGGGGTTTACATGTGTTTAGAGAGGTTAGAGGTTTACAGTGGTTTAGCGGGGTTTAGAATGGTTTACAGGGGTTTCAGGGGTTTACAGGTGTTTAGAGGGGTTTAGAAGGGTTTAGAGGGGTTAAGAGTGGAGTGGTTTAGAGGGGTTTATAGATATTTATAGGGGGTTACAGGGGTTTACAGAGGTTTAGAGGGGTGTGCCGGTGTTTAGAGGGTTTTAGACGAGTGTATAGGGGTTTAGAGTAATCTGGAGGGGTTTAGATGGGGTTTAGAAGGGTTTAGAGGGTAGATGTGTTTATAGGCGTTTAGAGGGGTGTAGTGTGGTTTAGAGGGGTATTGAGGGGTTTACAGGGCTTTAGATGTGTTTAGGGTAGTTTACTGGGGTATAGAGGGGTTTCGACTGGTGAACAGGGGGTTATAGGGGGTTAGATGGGTTTAGAGGTGTTTAGAGGGGTTTACAGGTGTCTAGAGGGGTTTAGATGAGTTTACAGTGGTTTACATGGGTTCAGAGGGCGTTACAGGCGTTTAGAGGGGATTACAACGGTTTAGAGGGTTTACAGGGGTTTTACATGGGGTTTGCAGGGTTTAGAGGGGTTTAGGGTGGGTTATAGGGGCTTAAATGGGTTTAGAGGGGTTTAGAGGGTGTTTACATGGGTTTAGAGGGGTTTAGAGGGGTTTAGCGGGGTTTCCATAGGTTTCAAGGTATTTGGGAGGGTTTACGGGGGGTTAGAGGCGTTCACAGGGGGTTTAGAGGTGGTTTTACGTGTTTAGAGGGGCTTACAGGGTTTACAGGGGTTTAGAGATGTTTAGATTGGTTTACAGGAGTTTAAAGGGGTTTAGAGAGGATTACAGGGGTTTACATATGTTTAGAGGGGTTTGGAGCGGTGTTTAGTGGTTTAGAATGGTTTACAGGGGTTTAGAAGGGTTTAGAGGGTTTTATAGGGGTTTAAGGAGGTTTAGGGGATTTAGAGGGATTTAGATGGGTTTAGAGGGGTTTAGAGGGGTTTACAAGGCTTAACAGGTGTTTAGTGAGGTTTAGATGAGTTTACAGGAGTATAGAGAGGTTTAGAGGGTTTTAGAGGTCGAGTTTCATTGCCATATACTCAAGCAGAGAAACATAGAAAATAGGTGTAGCAATAGTCCTTCGAGCCAGCACTGCCATTCAATATGTTCATGGCTGTTCATCTAAAATCTGTACCTCTCTCCTGTTTTTTCCCATAACCCTGATTTCGCTAGCTCCAAGAGCTAAATGTAACTCGCTCTTGAAAACATCCAGTGGATTGGCCTCCACTGCCTTGTGTGGCAGAGAATTCCACAGATTCACAATTCTCTGCGTGAAGAAAGTTTGTTCTCATATCAGTCCTAACTCGCCTACCCTTTATTCTTAAACTGTGACCCCTGGCTCTGAACTGCCCCAACATGGGGAACATTTTTCCTGCAGTTAGTGCAAGTGAAAATCTAGCAGGCAAGCAGAATGCTTTCTCCAACCACCCCCATTTGAAGGCCACTAGCTTTCACCGTTTCTACCCAATGACAAGATGGCGGCGCCTCGCGGCAGCGGCCTCTACACTCCGTCTATCTTTTTTTCTTTTTGTCCTGTTAGGTGGATGTCTTGGTTTTAGTTATTATACTATTTTTAGCTGTGTATATGTGGGGGGGGGGGGGGGGCGGGGGAAACATTTTAATCTCTACCCTGTACGGGAACCCTAATTTTTCCTTGTCGAGTCTCCGTTGTCGTTGGGCCTAACATCGTGGAGCCGGCGGCCTCCAATCGGAATCGACCTGGAGCCTGCGGACTTACCATCGCGGAGCTGGCCGACTTCAGTGCGGAGCGCTGTTGTGGCGCGCGGCTGCGACCCGACTTCGGAGCGTGGAGGCTTCGGCTGCAGGCCCTGTGGTCGGTGACATCGGGAGCTCGCGGGTCCCTGGTGGGAGATCGCTTTTCGGAGCTCCCGCAACGGAAAACTTCGCCCGCCGAATCGAGAGGTTTAAATCGACCCGGAGCGGAGCCTTACATCGCCCGGCGCAGCATATACGGACGCGGGACTTACCATCGCCCGCCGGGGGCTCAAACGTCAAGAGCCTCGATCAGCTCGATGCAGCAGTATAACTGCATGACTGCGGGAGAAGAATAAGATCAGAGAACAGGGAAGAGATAAGACGTTTGCCTTCCATCACAGCGAGGAGGTGTTTGGGGATTCACTGCGATGGATGTTTGTGTGGAATTATGTTCATTGTGTGTTTTTTTGTTGTTATGACTGCAGAAAACGTAATTTCGTTTGAGCCTATGTCTAAATGAGAATAAGCGGCATTCCGATCACTTTCAGAAGCCATTGGTTGTCATCCAGGATGCACCAAGCCGCAGCCTGATCTATGCCGGTCACCTGGGCACAGAAACTCTCACGGCAGCGGCGCAACACTTCCGACGCCTCCGACGGCCCGGGAATCTTGCACTGAGGCAGCTCCATGGCTGAAGCTGCAGCGAGTGACTCGCCAGCCCGGCAAACACTCGCCAGCCAGGCAAACACTCGGGAGCCCTGGCTTCCCTTCCGCATCCGTCCCCGCCGCAGCTTCTACTTTCATCCCTCCCTCAGTCCCGGCTATCCAACACCCGCGGCCCATGCAGTGGATATAAGTTTTGAAATTTTCGTTGATCACAGAATTTCTTACGATAGAGCGTGACAAATTTGTGATCAGCGTGAGAATTTGGCCAAATGCGTGATTCTCACGCTCAATGCGTGAGAGTTGGCAGCCCTGCATCAACTATTCCTTCACTCCATGGATGCTGCCTCACCCGCTGAGTTTCTCCAGCATTTTTGTCTGCCTGCTTGTACAGGTCACCTCGGCTCCAACAAGGATCTCAGCTGCCCCTTCCACCAACTCCGCAACCAGGCCTTCACCTGTCCTCCCTTATTGTTCTTGCCCTCAGCAGCATGTTGCACCAGGAGCAACCTGGAGATTACTACCCCCCCCCCACCCTCGTGGTCCTGTTCTTAAACCATTTGCCTTGTTCCCCGTATACATCCTGTTTCTGTGAGTGCTCACCCTACCTACAGTAGATCTTTTGTGTCAGAGCAGACATGGTGGCACCCCGTCCCGATTGAGAATGATCTGCAAGCCTAGTATTTTCTCACATGTCAGTCCCGCCATCCCAGGGATCAATCTCGTGAACCTACGCTGCACTGCCTCGATCACAAGGATGTACTTCCTCAAATTAGGAGACCAAAACTGTACACAATACTCCAGATGTGGTCTTACCCGAGCCCTATACAAATGCATAAGTACAAGGACACCCAGATCTCGATGTACCTCCCCCTTGCCTAACCTAACCCCATTGAGATAATAATCTGCCCCCTTGTTTTTGCCGCCAAATTAGATAACCTCACAATTATCTATATAATACTGCATCTGCTGCGCATCTGCCCACTCACAACCTGTCCAGATCACCCTGCAACCTCTTAACATCCTCTTCGCAGTTCACACTGCCACTCAGCTTTGTGTCATCCGCAAACTTGCTAGTGTTGCTCATAATTCCCCAACACCGAGCCTTGCGGCACTCCACTCGCCACTGCCTGCCTTTCAGAAAAGGACCCGTTCACTCCCACTCTTTGCTTCCTGTCTGCCAACCAATTTTCTATCCATGTCAACACCGTACCCCCAATACCATGTGCTCGAAATTTAGTCACCAGTCTCCCATGCGGGACCTTAGCACTACATCCACTGGCACCCTTTCATCCATTTTACTTGTCACATCCTTTTAAAAAATCCAGAAGATTAGTCAAGCATGATTTCCCTTTCATAAATCCATGTTGACTTGGACTAATCCATTTACTGCTATCCAAATGCCCCATTATTACCTCTTTACTAATTGACTCCAGCATCCTTCCCACCACCGAAGTCAGGCTAACTGGTCTGTAATTCCCCGTTTTATCTCTCGCTCCTTTCTTGAAAAGTGGGATAACGTTAGCTATCCTCCAATCCACAGGAAATGATCCTGAATCGATCGAACATTGGAAAATAATTACCAATGCGTCCACTATTTCTCGAGCCACCTCCCTGAGGACCATGGGATGTAGACCATCAGGCCCAGGGGGATTTATCAACCTTCAGACCCATTAGCCTACCCAATACTATTTCTCGCCTAATGAAAATTTATTTCAGTTCCTCTACCCCCTTAGATCCTCTGTCCTCCAGTACATCTGGGAGATTGTTTGTGTCTTTGTGAGCGAAGACAGATCCGAAGTACCTGTTCAACTCATATGCCATTTCCTTGTTACCCATAATAATTTTACCCGTGTCTGCCTTCAAGGGACCCACATTTGACTTTGCTACTCTTTTACCCTTAACATATCTAAAGAAGCTTTTACTGTCCTTCATTATAGTCCTGGCCAACTTCCCTTCGTAGTTCATCTTTTCAGCCGTATAGCTCGATTTGTTTCCTTCTGTTGTCCTATGAAAGTTTCCCAATCCTCTGGCTTCCGGGTACTCTTTGCTAGTTATACATCTTTTCATTTAGTTTTATTCTATCCCTAACTTATCTTGTCAGCCACCGTTGCCTCCTAATCCCCTCTAAATCCCTCTGACCCCTCTAAACCCCTCTAAACCCATGTAAACCCCTCTAAGCCCTCTTTACCACTCTAAACACCTAAACCCCTCTGAAGATCTCAACACCCCTCTAACCCCTCTATACCCCTCTAGACACTTCTAAAACCCTCCAAGCCTCTAAAGCCCTCTAAACCACTCTAAAGACCACTCTGAAGCCCTCTAAACCGATTGAAACCCCTCGAAATCACTCTAACCCCCCTTAACCACGCTATGCCCCTCTATGCCCCACTAACCCCCTCGAAACCCCTCGAAACCCCTCGAAACCTCGCTAAACCCTCTAAACCACTCTAAACACTGTTCAGTGGGGGCGCTGCAAGCCGGCAGCCCTGACAGCAGCGTGTTAGTTCTTTCTAATTTTCTTGTTTTCTCCGTATGTCCTAATGTATGTTTTTAATGTTTCTTTGTGTATTGTGTGGGGGTGGTTTGCGGGGGTGAGTGGGGGGGGGGCTAAGGGGGAAACCGTTTTGGTCGCCTCCTCCACGGGGAGGCGACTTTGTCTATGTCGCCTCCCCCGTGGGCTAACATCGAGACGCGCCCGGGGCGAGCATTCTTTCGTCGCGGAGCGGGCGATGTCTCGCCGGGGATCGCCGGAGGGGAGCGCTTCTTTCGCTGGCCCGCGGCAACCAGGTCTGCGGAGCAGCCTGGGATCTCTTGTTGGGGTCCCGGGAGGGGAAGAGCTCCGACCGCCAGCCCGCGGCCAACTTCTACAGCGGGCGCGGCGTGGAGTTACCATCAGGAGCGAGTCCCTCGCCGGGGACCCCTGGAGAGTAGCTCCGACTGTCAGCCCGCGGCCTATATCATCCAGGAGCCGCGAACTGCGGTGCTTCAGGCTTGCGCGGCGTCCGGGGCCTGTGATCCCTCGTTGGCTACCATGGAGGAGAAGAGCTCCGACCGCCGGCCCGCGGCCTACTTCTACCGCTGGCGTGGCGTGGACTTACCATCAGGAGCGGGGTCCCTCGCGGGTTTCCATGGAGAGTAGCTCCGACTGCCGGCCCTGCAGTCTGCGGTGCTTCTGGCTGCGGCGCGGCGGGGTCGCCACATTTCCGGCAAGGTCGTCCTAAATCCGGCGCGGCCGCCATAAATCCGGCGAGATCGCCATATTTCAGGCGAGGTCGCCATAAATCCGGCGAGTTCGCCATATTTCCGGCAAGGTCGGCATATATCGGCAAGGTCGCCATAAATCCGGCGAGGTCGCCATAAATCCGGCAAGGTCGCCACAAATACGGCTAGGTCGCCATATTTCCGGCAAGGTCGGCATAAATCCGGCAAGGTCCCCACAAATCAAGGTCGCCATATTTCCGACAAGGTCGCCATAAATCCGACAAGGTCGCCATAAATCCGGCGAGGTCGCCATATTTCCGGCACGGTCGCCACAAATCCGGCAAGATCGCCATAAATCCGGCAAGTTCGCCACTAAACCGCAAGGTCGCCATAATTCGGGCAAGGTCGCCATAAATCCGGCATGGTCGCCATAAATCCGGCGAGGTCGCCACATTTCCGTCAAGGTCGTCCTAAATCCGGCGAGGCCGCCATAAATCCGGCCAGATCGCCATATTTCCGGCAAGGTCGCCGTAAATCCGGTGAGGTCGCCATAAATCCGGCGAGGTCGCCATATTTCCGGCAAGGTCGCCATAAATCCGGCGAGGTCGCCATATTTCCGGCAAGGCCGCCATAAATCCGGCGTGGTCGCCATATTTCCGGCAAGGTCGGCATTTTTCCGGCAAGGTCGCCATAAACCCGGCGAGGTCGCCATATTTCCGGCAAGGTCGACACAAATTCGACAAGGTCGCCATAAATCCGGCAAGGTCGCCATATTTCCGGCAAGGTCGCCACAAATCCGGCATGGGCGCCATAAAGCCCGCGAGGTCGCCATATTTCCGGCATGGTCGCCACAAATCCGGCAAGGTCGCCATAAATCCGGCAAGGTCGCCACAAATCCGGCAAGGTCGCCATAATTCCGGCAAGGTCGCCATAAATCCGGCAAGGTCGCCACCAATCCGGCAAGGTCTCCATATTTGCGGCAAGGTCGCCATAAATTCGGCAAGGTAGCCACAAATCCGGCATGGTCGCCATATTTCCGGCAAGGTCGCCATATTTACGGCAAGGTCGCCATAAATCCGGCAATGTCGCCACAAATCCGGCATGGTCGCCATATTTCCGGCAAGGTCGCCAAATTTCCATCAAGGTCGCCACAAATCCGTCAAGGTCGCCATATTTCCGGAAAGGTCGCCCTAAATCCGCAAGGTCGCCACAAATCCGACAAGGTCGCCATATTTCCGGAAAGGTCGCCAAAAATCCGGCCTGGTCGCCACATATCCGGCAAGGTCGCCATATTTCCGGCATGGTCGCCATTAATCCGGGAACGTCGCCACAAATCAGGCAAGGTCGCCATATTTCCGGCAAGGTCGCCACAAATCCGACAATGTCGCCATATTTCCGGCAAGGTCGTCATAAATCCGGCAAGGTCGCCACAAGTCCGAAAAGGTCGGCATAAATCCGGCAAGGTCGCCACAAATCCGACAATGTCTACATATTTCCGTCAAGGTCGCCAGATCTCCGGCAAGGTCGCCATATTTCCGGCAAGGTCGTCATAAATCCGACAAGGTCGCCACAAATCGGGCAAGGTCGCCATATTTCCGGCAAGGTAGCCAGAAATTAAGTGGTTTTGAGCGTTTCAGGTATTAATCGGTTTAGAGGGTTTTAGAGGGGTTTACATGGGTTTACGGGGCTTTATATGGGTTTACAAGGGGTTACAGGCTTTTACAGGTGTTTACAGGTGTTTAGAGAGGATTGGAGGGGGTTACAGTGGTTTAGAGGAGAGGGTTTTAGAAGTGTACTTGGGGTTTACATGGGTTTAGATGGGCTTAGAGGGGGGTTTATATGGGTTTAGAGGGGATTACAGCGATTTACTGGTGTTTAGTGGGGTATACAGGGTGTTTACATGTATTTACAGGGGGGTTAGAGGGATTTAGAGGGGTTTATAGGTATTTACGTGCGTTTTGAGTGGATTACATGCGTGTAGGTGGGTTTGGAGTGGGTTACAGGCGTTTAATAATAATAGTAATAATAGATTTTATTTATATAGCGCTTTTCAGGACTCAAAGTCGCTTTACAATAGAGAGTCAGGAATAAACAAAACAAAATAGTGCAGTAAGACAGAGGGGAGAGGAACATGGGACTAAGGGTATGCAGAGGTGAAGAGATGGGTCTTGAGGCGGGTCTGGAAGATGGTGAGGGACTCAGAATTTCGGACCGGTTGTGGGAGGGAATTCCAGTGCCTGGGAGCTGCCCTGGAGAAGGCTCTGCCTCCAAAAGTGCAGATGTTTGATTTCGGAGTGGAGAGGAGACCAGCTGATGTGGATCTGAGGGACCGTGAGGGTTGGTAGGGGGAGAGGAGGTCAATGAGATAAGGGGGGGGCCAGGTTGTTTAGGGCTTTGTAGGTGAGGACCAGGATTTTGTAGGTGATCCGGTGGGAAGTGGGAAGCCAGTGAAGTTCTTTGAGAACTGGGGTGATGTGGTGCCAGGATTTGGTGTGGGTAATGAATCGAGCGGCTGCATTTTGGACCAGTCGGTTGATGCTGCTGGAATTAATTCCGAAAAGAAGAGAGTTACAGTAGTCCAGTCGGGAGGAGATGAAGGCATGGACGAGTCTTTCAGCAGCGGGGGGTGTGAGAGAGGATCTGATTTCTGCAATGTTGCGGAGCTGAACAAATGATGTTTTGACAACATGGCGGATGTGAGGCTCAAGGGAGAGGGTTGAGTCAAGGATCACGCCAAGGTTGCGTGCCTGAGGAGATGGGGAGACAGTGGTGCCGTCGATAGTGAGAGTGTTGATAGAGGTGTTTAGAGGGGTTTACACGGGTTTAGAGGGGTTTCGGTGAGTTTACCGGGGGTTTGAGGGGTTTACAGGGGTTTACATGTGTTTAGAGAGGTTTAGAGAGGTTTACAGTGGTTTAGCGGGCTTTAGAGTGGTTTACAGGGGTTTCAGGGGTTTACAGGTGTTTAGAGGGGTTTAGAAGGGTTTAGAGGGGTTAAGAATGGAGTGGTTTATAGGGGTTTATAGGTATTTATAGGGGGTTACAGGGGTTTACAGAGGTTTAGAGGGGTGTGCAGGTGTTTAGAGGGTTTTAGACGAGTGTATAGGGGGCTTATAGTAATCTGGTGGGGTTTAGATGGGTTTAGAAGGGTTTAGAGCGTAGATGTGTTTATAGGCGTTTAGAGAGGTGTAGAGTGGTTTAGAGGGGTATTGATGGGTTTACAGGGCTTTAGATGGGTTTAGGGTAGTTTACTGGGGTTTAGAGGGGTTTCGACCGGTGAACAGTGGGTTATAGGGGGGTTAGATGGGTTTAGAGGTGTTTAGAGGGGTTTACAGGTTTCTAGAGGGGTTTAGATGTGTTTACAGTGGTTTACATGGGTTCAGAGGGCGTTACAGGCGTTTAGAGGGGATTAGAACGGTTTAGAGGGGTTTACAGGGGTTTACATGGGGTTTGCAGGGTTTAGAGGGGTTTAGGGTGGGTTAGAGGGGCTTAGGTGGGTTTAGAGGGGTTTAGAGGGTGTTTACATGGGCTTAGAGGGGTTTAGAGGGGTTTAGCGGGGTTTTCATAGGTTTCAAGGTGTTTATGGGGGGTTTACAGGGGGTTAGAGGCGTTCACAGGGGTTTAGAGGTGGTTATACGTGTTTAGAGGGGCTTACAGGGTTTACAGGGGTTTAGAGATGTTTAGATGGGTTTAGAGGAGTTTAAAGGGGTTTAGACGTTTAGAGAGGATTACAGGGGGTTTCCATATGTTTAGAGGGGGTTGGAGCGGTGTTTAGTGGTTTAGAATGGTTTACAGGGGTTTAGAAGGGTTTAGAGGGTTTTATAGGGGTTTAAGGGGGTTTTGGGGATTTAGAGCGATTTAGAGGGGTTTACAGGGGTTTACAGGGATTTACAAGGCTTAACAGGTGTTTAGTGAGGTTTAGATGAGTTTACAGGAGTATAGAGAGGTTTAGAGGATTTTAGAGGTCGAGTTTTATTGCCATATACTCAAGCAGAGAAACATAGAAAATAGGTGTAGCAATAGTCCTTCGAGCCAGCACTGCCATTCAATATGTTCATGACTGTTCATCTAAAATCTGTACCTCTCTCCTGTGTTTTTCCATATCCCTTGATTTCGCTAGCTCCAAGAAAACATCGCTCTTGAAACTCGCTCTTGAAAACATCCAGTGGATTGGCCTCCACTGTCTTCTGTGGCAGAGAATTCCACAGATTCACAATTCTCTGCGTGAAGAAAGTTTGTTCTCATATCAGTCCTAACTGGCCTACCGTTTATTCTTAAACTGTGACCCCTGGCTCTGAACGGCCCCAACATGGGGAACATTTTTCCTGCAGTTAGTGCAAGTGAAAATCGAGCAGGCAAGCAGAATGCTTTCTCCAACCACCCCCATTTGAAGGCCACCATCTTCCACCGTTTCTACCCAATGACAAGATGGCGGCGCCTCGCGGCAGCGGCCTCTACAGTCCGTCTGTCTTTTTTTTCTTTTTGTCCTGTTAGGTGGATGTCTTGGTTTTAGTTATTATACTATTTTTAGCTGTGTATATGTGGGGGGGGGGGGGGGCGGGGGAAACATTTTAATCTCTTCCCTGTACGGGAACCCGAATTTTTCCTTGTCGAGTCTCCGTTGTCGTTGGGCCTAACATCGTGGAGCCGGAGGCCTCCAATCGGGGTCCCTGGTGGGAGATCGCTTTTCGGAGCTCCCGCAACGGAAAACTTCGCCCGCCGAATCGAGAGGTTTAAATCGACCCGGAGCGGAGCCTTACATCGCCCGGCGCAGATTATACGGACGCGGGACTTACCATCGCCCGCCGGGGGCTCAAACATCAAGAGCCTCGATCAGCTCGATGCAGCAGTATAACTACATGACTGCGGGAGAAGAATAAGATCAGAGAACAGGGAAGAGATAAGACGTTTGCCTTCCATCACAGCGAGGAGGTGTTTGGGGATTCACTGCGATGGATGTTTGTGTGCAATTTTGTTCATTGTGTGTTTTTTTGTTGTTATGACTGCAGAAAACGTAATTTCGTTTGAACCTATGTCTAAATGAGAATAAGCGGCATTCCGATTACTTTCAGAAGCCATTGGTTGTCCTCCAGGATGCACCAAGCCGCAGCATGATCTATGCCGGTCACCTGGGCACAGAAACTCTCACGGCAGCGGCGCAACACTTCCGACGCCTCCGACGGCCCGGAAATCTTGCACTGAGGCAGCTCCATGGCTGAAGCTGCAGCGAGTGACTCGCCAGCCCGGCAAACACTCGCCAGCCCGGCAAACACTCGGGAGTCCTGGCTTCCCTTCCGCATCCGTCCCCGCCGCAGCTTCTGCTTTCATCCCTCCCTCAGTCCCGGCTATCCAACACCTGCGGCCCATGCAGTGGATATAAGTTTTGAAATTTTCGTTGATCACAGAATTTCTTACGATAGAGCGTGAGAAATTTGTGATCAGCGTGAGAATTTGGCCAAATGCGTGATTCTCACGCTCAATGCGTGAGAGTTGGCAGCCCTGCATCAACTATTCCTTCACTCCATGGATGCTGCCTCACCCGCTGAGTTTCTCCAGCATTTTTGTCTGCCTTCTTGTACAGGTCACCTCGGCTCCAACAAGGATCTCAGCGGTCCCGCAATCTGAATGGCTGCCCCTTCGACCAACTCCGCAACCAGGCCTTCACCTGTCCTCCCTTATTGTTCTTGCCCTCAGTAACATGTCGCACCAGGAGCAATCTGGAGAATACTACCCCCCACCCTCGTGGTCCTGTTCTTAAACCATTTGCCTTGTTCCCCGTATACATCCTGTTTCTGTGGGTGCTCACCCTACCTACAGTAGATCTTTTGTGTCAGAGCAGACCTGGCGGCACCCCGTCCCGATTGAGAATGATCTGCAAGCCTAGTATTTTCTCACATGTTAGTCCCGCCATCCCAGGGATCAATCTCGTGAACCTACGCTGCACTGCCTCGATCACAAGGATGTACTTCCTCAAATTAGGAGACCAAAACTGTACACAATACTCCAGATGTGGTCTTACCCGAGCCCTATACAAATGCATAAGTACAAGGACACCCAGATCTCGATGTACCTCCCCCTTGCCTAACCTAACCCCATTGAGTTAATAATCTGCCCCCTTGTTTTTGCCGCCAAAGTAGATAACCTCACATTTATCTATATTATACTGCATCTGCTACGCATCTGCTCACTCACTTAACCTGTCCAGATCACCCTGCAACCTCTTAACATCCTCTTCGCAGTTCACACTGCCACTCAGCTTTGTGTCCTCCGCAAACTTGCTAGTGTTGCTCATAATTCCCCAACACCGAGCCTTGCGGCACTCCACTCGCCACTGCCTGCCATTCAGAAAAGGACCCGTTCACTCCTACTCTTTGCTTCCTGTCTGCCAACCAATTTTCTATCCATGTCAACACCGTACCCCCAATACCATGTGCTCGAAATTTAGTCACCAGTCTCCCATGCGGAACCTTAGCACTACATCCACTGGCACCCTTTCATCCATTTTACTTGTCACACCCCTTTAAAAAATCCAGAAGATTAGTCAAGCATGATTTCCCTTTCATAAATCCATGTTGACTTGGACTAATCCATTTACTGCTATCCAAATGCCCCATTATTACCTCTTTACTAATTGACTCCAGCATCCTTCCCACCACCGAAGTCAGGCTAACTGGTCTGTAATTCCCCGTTTTATCTCTCGCTCCTTTCTTGAAAAGTGGGATAACGTTAGCTATCCTCCAATCCACAGGAAATGATCCTGAATCGATCGAACATTGGAAAATAATTACCAATGCGTCCACTATTTCTCGAGGACCCTGGGATGCAGACCATCAGGCCCAGGGGGATTTATCAACCTTCAGACCCATTAGCCTACCCAATACTATTTCTCGCCTAATGAAAATTTATTTCAGTTCCTCTACCCCCTTAGATCCTCTGTCCCCCAGTACATCTGGGAGATTGTTTGTGTCTTTCTGAGCGAAGACAGATCCGAAGTACCTGTTGAACTCTTATGCCATTTCCTTGTTACCCATAATAATTTCACCCGTGTCTGCCTTCAAGGGACCCACATTTGACTTTGCTACTCTTTTACCCTTAACATATCTAAAGAAACTTTTACTGTCCTTCTTTATAGTCCTGGCCAGCTTCCCTTCGTAGTTCATCTTTTCAGCCGTATAGCTCGATTTGGTTCCTTCTGTTGCCATATGAAAGTTTCCCAATCCTCTGGCTTCCGGGTACTCTTTGCTAGTTATACATCTTTTCATTTAGTTTTATTCTATCCCTAACTTGTCTTGTCAGCCACCGTTGCCTCCTAATCCCCTCTAAATCCCTCTGACCCCTCTAAACCCCTCTAAACCCCTGTAAACCCCTCTAAACCCTATTTACCACTCTAAACACCTAAACCCCTCTGAAGATCTCAACACCCCTCTAACCCCTCTATACCCCTCTAGACACTTCTAAACCCCTCCAAACCTCTAAAGCCCTCTAAACCCCTCTAAACACCTCTAAACACCTCTAAAGCCCTCTAAACCGATTGAAACGCCTCGAAATCACTCTAACCCCCCTTAACCACGCTATGCCCCTCTATGCCCCGCTAACCCCCTCGAAACCCCTCGAAACCCCTCGAAACCTCGCTAAACCCTCTAAACCACTCTAAACACAGTTCAGTGGGGGCGCTGCAAGCCGGCAGCCCTGACAGCAGCGTGTTAGTTCTTTCTAATTTTCTTGTTTTTTCCGTATGTCCTAATGTATGTTTTTAATGTTTCTTTGTGTATTGTGTGGGGGTGGTTTGCGGGGGTTGGGGGGGGGGGGCTAAGGGGGAAACCGTTTTGGTCGCCTCCTCCACGGAGAGGCGACTTTTTCTATGTCGCCTCCCCCGTGGGCTAACATGGAGACGCGCCCGGGGCGAGCCTTCTTTCGTCGCGGAGCGGGCGATGTCTCGCCGGGGATCGCCGGAGGGGAGCGCTTCTTTCGCTGGCCCGCGGCAACCAGGTCTGCGGAGCAGCCTGGGATCCCTTGTTGGGGTCCCGGGAGGGGAAGAGCTCCGACCGCCAGCCCGCGGCCAACTTCTACAGCGGGCGCGGCGTGGAGTTACCATCAGGAGCGTGTCCCTCGCCGGGGACCCCTGGAGAGTAGCTCCGACTGTCAGCCCGCGGCCTATATCATCCAGAAGCCGCGAACTGCGGTGCTTCAGGCTTGCGCGGCGTCCGGGGCCTGTGATCGCTCGTTGGCTGCCATGGAGGAGAAGAGCTCCGACCGCCGGCCCGCGGCCTACTTCTACCGCTGGCGTGGCGTGGACTTACCATCAGGAGCGGGGTCCCTCGCCGGGTTTCCAGGGAGAGTAGGTCCGACTGCCGGCCCTGCAGTCTGCGGTGCTTCTGGCTGCGGCGCGGCGGGGACTTTAGATCTTCGACCGCCGGCTTGCGGCCTACACCAACCTGAAGCCGCGGTCTCCGGTAGGGAAGCACCGATTTAGGACTTACATGGACTTTACCTTGTCTCCACATCTGGACACCAGCAGCGGCGACGGCGGATGGTTGAGGTCCCTCCCACGGGGGAAATGGAGGAGGACTGGCCATTTTTTGTGCCTTCCACCACAGTGAACACCTCAAAACCACTCTAAACACGCTTAAACCCGTCTAAACCCGTCTAGACCCCTCTAAACCCCTCTGAACCCCTCTGAACCGCTCTAAACCCATCTAAACCCATCTAAAGCCCTCGATATCCCTCTAAACCCTTCTAAACCCCTCTAAACAGCTCTAACCCCTCTAAACCTCTCTAAACTCGTTTAACCCTCAACACGTTTAAACCACTCTAAACCCCTCTAAAGCCCTCTAATCCCCTCTAAACCCCTGTAAACCCCACTAACCCCCTCTAAACCCATCTAAACCCCTTGAAACCCCTCGAAACCTCTCTAGACCCTTCTAAGCCCTTCAAAACCACTCAACACACTTCTAACGCACTCTAAACTTATCTAAATCCCTGCAACCTCCCTATTAACCTCTCTAATCCCCATCTAATCCCCTATAAACACATCTAAACCCCCTCAAATCCCCCTCTAAACCACTCAAATGCCCAGACGTAAGAACAGCTTCGCACAGAAAGGAGCCGCAGATGCTGCTTTCAACTGAAGATATACACAAGAAGCTGGAGTAACCCAGTGTGACAGACAGCATCTGTGGAGAGAAGGGTCTCGAAAAGGCACTGTGCGAATCCGCACTGACCAGCGATCCCCACACATTATCGATGTGCTACACACACTGGGAACAATTTACATTTAAACATGTATACCTACAAACCAGCGCGTATTTGGAGTTTGGGAGGAAACCGAAGATGTCGGGGAAATCCACGCGGTCAGTGGGAGAACTACAAACTCCGTACAGACAGCACCCTTGGTCGGGATTGAACCCGCGTCTCTGGCGCTGTAAGGCAGCAACTACCGCTGTGCTACCGTGCTGGATAGCTTGAGCTTAGAAACGCAGATATAACATATGTGGTCACAAAAATCTGGAGTAACAGTGGGGCAGGCAGCATCTCTGGAGAAAATCCACGCGGTTATGGGGAGAACGTACAAATCGTACAGACGGCACAAGCGTACATCAAATCTTCCGCTGCGCTACTGTTTACTGGCGCCCTCCCATAATTTCCCATTTATTGGTGCCATTCCCTAAATCCCCATTGACTGGTGCCCTCCCCTAAAGCACCATTTAATGTTGCGCTCCCCTAATTCTCCATTTATTAGTGCCCTCCCCTAATTTCCCATTTACTGAGGCTCGCTCTTTTCACACCAGGCTCGTAGCGTGCGCTCGGCTCCTAGTTTGCGGACGAGGTTCGCAGCTTTTGCAGCAGGCTGGCACTTTTCGCACCAGCTCGCACTTTTCGGAGCACGCCGGCATTTTTCGCAGATGGCTCATACTTTTCGCACCAGGCTCGCACTTTTCGCACCCGGCTCGCAAATTTCGCACAAGGCTCGCAGTTTTCGCTACCAGGCTCCTACTTTTCTCACCAGGCTCGCATTTTTCGCACAAGGCTCGCAGATGTCGCACCAGGCTCGCAGTTTTCGCACCAGGCTCGCAGTTGTTGCGCCAGGCTCTCAGTTTTCGCACCCGGATTGTAGTGTTCGAACCAGGCTCGCTTTTTTTCGCAGCCGGCTCGCACTTTTTGAAACAGGCGAGCATTTTTCGCTGGCGGCTCGCACTTTTCGAACCAGACTCGCACCTTTCGCACCAGGCTCGCATCTTTCGCACCAGGCTCGCACTTTTCGCACCAAGCTAGCACTTTTAGCACCAGGCGCGAAGCTTTCTCACCAGGCTCGCAGTTCTCCGCCAGGATTACAACTTGCGCACCAGGATCTCAGTTTTCGCACCAGGCTGTCAGTTTTAGCACCAGGCTCGCATTTATTTGCAGCCGGTTCGCACTTTTCGCACCACAATCGCTCTTTTCGCACCAGACCCGCACTTTTCGCACCAATCTCGTAGTTTTTACGCCAGGCTGGCATTTTCGCACCAGGATCACACTTTTCGTAATAGACTCGCTCTTTTCGCTGCGGGATCGCATTTTTCGCGCCACGCTCGCAGTTTTTGCGCCAGGCTCCCAGTTTTCGTACCAGGATTGCAGTTTTCGCACCAGGCTCCCACATTTCGCAGCAGGCTCGCATGTTTGGCACCAGGCTCGCATTTGTCGCACGAGGCTCGCACTATTCGCACCATGCTCGCACTTTTCGCACCAGACTCGCGAGATAGACACAACCTTTTGTCGTCACAACCCTTAGTAGACACAACCCTTGGTATGAACAAAACTTGGTCGAAACAAAGCTTGGTAGAATAACCTTCGTTTGACACAACCCTGGGTAAACACATCCCTTGGTAAGCAAACCGCTTGGTAGACACAACACTTGGTAGCCACAACGCATGGGAGACAGAGCCAATCGTCGACACAACCTTGGGTAGACACAGCCCTTGGTACACACCACCCTTCGTAGACAGTCTTTGTAGGCACAACGCGTGATAAACATGAGCCTTGGCAAACACGACCCTTGGTAAACACGACCTTTAGCAAACACGACCTTTAGCAAACACAACGCTTGGTAAACATGAACATTGGCAAACACGACCTTTGAGAAACACGACTTTGGGAACACGACCTTTGTTAAACACGTCCCTTGGCAAACACTTCCCCTGGTAAACACTACCCCTGGTAAACACAATCCTTGTAAACAGTGCGATC
>JAXLNO010005030.1:0-49075 GCA_038087875.1 Malacoraja senta
ATTGTGCTGTAAAACATATGTTTAATTGTGGGAATATAAATTTAGGTCATTGAAGCAGTTTAAGTAAAAAGCAGAGGAATGGTGAGTAAAAACTAGTCACGTTTCGCTTTCAAAAGCCAGCGGAAAAAAACACCTCAGGCTTTTAAAATGTGAACCCTTAGCGAGATAAGAGACTGTTACATAACACCTCAGCCCCAGCAAAGAAGCAGATGTTGTTCGGAAGAAAATGCACCAAAAACATCTCAATTCTTTCTCCTGACATGAAGTAATTATACATGTGTGATAGAGAGAGTAACTAAAACCATGGGTTGCCAGAAGGAAGAGAATTGATCTCAAATCCAAATACGGGATTAGTTTCTATGGTGTCATAAAGCAGATGGCATCCATGTTGAAGTTTGAAAAGTTGGAGCCAGAGGGTTATGATCATGCAGAATGAACTACAGATGCTGGTTTACACCGAATGCTGGAGTAACTCAGCGGGCCAAGCAGCATCTCTGGTGAAAAGGGGTAAGGTCTCGACGCTTTGGGGCGAGGAAACCAGGAAGGATTATTTGTGTGAAGAAGGATCCTGACCCGAAGCATCACCTATCCATTTTCTCCAGAGATACTGTCTGACCCGCTGAGTTACTTCAGCATTTTGTGTCTATTTTTGTAAACTGGCATCTGTAATTCCTTGTTTTAGACTTTAGACTTTAGAGATACAGCGTGGAAACAGGCTCTTCGGCCCACCTAGTTTGCTCTAACCAATGATCACCCCATACAATTGACCTATCCTACACACTAGGGCCAATTTACAATTTTTTACAAAAGCCAATTAACCTACAAACCAGCACGTCTTTGGAAACTGGAGCACCCAGAGAAAACCAATGCGGTCACAAGGAGAACATACAAACTCCATACAGTCGGGATCAAACCTGGGTCTTTGGTGCTGTAAGGCAACGACTTTGACGCTGCCTCGCCTTGTGTCTACATTGGACTGAGGGAGTGCTGCAGTGAGGAAGGTGTTTGGTCAGAACAGTGCCAGTGACTTGGCTGCTCTCTCTCCTACATTATGTATGTCAGGGGCCATACATCAGAAAACCCATCTCATTGGGTGGAAAATGGTTTGTGTCCCCGTGAGGGTTTGATAGGCATTATATCAATGCAATTCCTTTTCTTATAAATATAAGAATATTTATATACTGTAAAATATGAAAAAAGGGATGCAATGTACTCGCTGGAGTTTAGAAGGATGAGGGGGACCTCATTGAAACCTACTGAATAGTGAAAGGCCTGGATAGAGTGAATGTCAAGTGGATTTTTATATTAGTGGGGGAGTCTAGGACGAGAGGCCATAGCCTCAGAATAAAGGATGTACCTTTTAAAATGAGATGAGGAGGGATTTCTTTAGTCGGAGGTGGGAGAATCTGTGGAATTCATTGCCACAGATGGCTGTGGAGGTCGTCAATGGATATTTTAAAGGCAGATTCTTGATTATTAAGGGTGTCAAGGGTTGTGGGGAGAAGGCAGGAGAATGGGGTTGAGAGGGAAAGATAGATCAGACATGATTGAGTGGTAGACTCAATGGGCAGAATGGCCTGCTTCTGCTCCTATAACCTATGAACTTATGAAAGCAAAGAGTTTGCACTCGGAAATTGGATAAGGAAAAACAGATCAGAAATACTGGGAGCTGTTCATGGCAGCTGCCACCAGAAATATTTCCAATTTGCCAACTTGCTGTGTGTGTAAAATTTCAGCTTTATCCGTGTTTTCTGTATTTATTAGAGTCTGCTCAAGCATCACTTATATCCCGGGAAAGAGAAGGAATGATGACAATGGAAAGGAACTGTTTAAGTATCAAAGTGAGAAGAATCGCTGGACACTGCACAGTCCCCATTCAATCTCTATTTTACCAGTCTTTGCTTCTTTTCTGAAGTCAGCAATAATAAAATAAAATACAGCAGGCACCCTCCGTTCTGTGCACAGTCCTGGAGTCCCTGGGAATTGTAAAGTAATCTCAGGGAAAACTGTAAAGAGAACAAAAATACAGGGGTAAACTCATAAATAAAATCATTGCAGAAATACTTTAGCCGAGTGATACATTTTGGCAGAAGGGAACAGGATGCATAGAGAAAAAAATGTTTATTATTCAGTAGCTTGCAAGGTGCAGGATGGTACTGATGATGATACTTTATTATCAGATATACCGAGGTGCAGCAAAAAGGTTTGTTTTGCATGTAAGCTAGTAAAATCATGTGGCAGACCTCACCTAGACTGTACGCAAGTGTTGCTACGTTTTGGTGCCGACAAATTTATAAAACCTAACATATTAGAACGGGGCCTCACATTCAGATATATAATACAAATTTACCCTATATATTTCATTATAACATATCATATATATATCGCAATTTTAGCTACTAATTATTAAACAAATGATTTTAGCTTCAATAATAGTCAACTGTTGGTTGAAGGGGTTAACGAGACGCGCCCCTGGACCTAAGCCAGGTGCTCATTTCTCATCCCCTCCTCCCAGTTATAGATAAGGTTTGAATTTAGTAAAAGTTCATATTAGTTTTGTTAGTTCATTATTTTTTATTTTTATTAGCTTCCGTTACTATTCTAATCTAACATAGATAACTTGTTAAATTGTTAGGTTGTTAATAGGATCAATTCTTACAATTGGATTTAATATTATAGTCTATTAAACAATTAATGCTTCTGGTATATTCCATTCTCTTCAGTTCAGCTGTTTACTCGTTTGGAACAGAGAGTGTCCTTGATTCGAAATTCCACAGATAACAGTCTAGCCATCCCAAACAAAACCACTGCTTGGAATGGTTCTAATCTGCCAAACCTCCATTAACCGTGGAATTCTAGTTTAAAAAAAAAGAATTAATTCATACTATTAATTTCTATTTTTCAATGATGCTCTGGGCATATTTGTATGCCTCCTCTGGTTTTACAAATGACCTTTCAGAACCGTTAAAAGAAATACGCATTTTGGCTGGATAAAAAACACCGTATCTGACACCTTGTTTCCCTCTTAAAAGCTCTTTTACTTTTCCGAATTGATTTCTCTTTTGCACAATTTCATACGGATAGTCCCTGAATATTTTGATAATGTCATTGTCCATCCGTAGTTGCACTCCGTATTTTATTTTGCTCATCACATCTTCCAGTTCTACAATGTCCCGAAATTTCACAATAATATGTCGTGGGTGGGCTTATCCAGCTTGAGATCTCGGTTTAAATCTTGGAACACGATGAGCCACTTCAATTTTCGGTACTTTGGAGAGATTAAGCAGATGTTTAAGTAAGTCCATGGCAAACTCACGAACGTCGTTTCCCTTGGCTCCCTCTGAGGCTCCAAGAATTCTCAAATTCTGGCATCTAGAGCGAGCTTCCAGGTCCAGGCATTTGTCTGAGACTTTCCCCAGTTGAGTCATCATCTGTACTGAAGTTTGCTCATATTCTTGTTTCCTTTGATCATGTTCTTGCCTCATTTTCACCATGTCTTCAACCACTCGAGCCATATTTTTCTCCAATTCCGTAATTGTGAGCATACTAGCAGCTACTGTTTCAAGCACAGCCGTGAACCTGTCCGTAGTAACTTTTTCCATCTTATCAATTCTCCCCGAAAGTCCATCTTTCACATCATCAATTAGTTTATTTATAGTGTCCAGTGAATCAGCCACCTTCTGATTACCAGCGTTCGAATCCTACATCATCTTTTCGATTTTTTCCATCATTTTTCCCATCAGAGTTTTATTTTCATCCAAAATTTCATCTTTCATATCTTTCACTGATTTCTTCAAATCCTCAAATTCTTTGTCCTTAACCAGCTCTGTCTCAGATCTTGTATCCATTTCTGCAGCCACTTCAGAAACTTCAGAGGTAACTTCTCCTTCAGGCTTCTTCTGATTTTTCAGCAGCTTTTTCACTGTTCTCTGAGGGCTCTTGACTGGAGACAGTTTTCTCATTTAAAAGTCTTTAAGCCACCGTTTAAAACATCGCGCTTACTGATGACGTCATCAGCCCGGCGACCAGAAGCTCCGGTAAGGTTTTTAATCCAATCCCGACTTATGGACCTGTTTTTACACGAAAAATCGCGAAATTTTTCGAGAGCGGAGCTAGGTGCACGTCTGTTAATCTAACATGGCGCCGAATGTGAGGCCCCGTTCTAATATGTTATGATTAACCAAGAGAGCGGAGTTATTTGTTTAACACCAACAATGGAAGTCGAAACAAGGTTTTCTCCCACCTACAGGTGGGCCACTTGTTACAGTGTCGACTATTTTAGACACTGTATTTTCACTTTTTCAGTTAAAAAAATATATATATTAATATCACATAAACTCACATGTTTGTGTTTTGTGATAAGCGTAAAAGGGATATGCCAACAAAACTTAGAAATTCAAAGGTTCCCCCAATACCCAAAGACCTGGGATATGGACGCACCACAAGATTTAAAGGTACTATAATTATTCAAAATGCAAGATGCTAAACAAAAGAACCTAGGAGGAGTCTCATTCAGTAGTTGGAATATAAGAGGTATTAACGAACCTAATAAAAGGGGTAAGATACTATCTCAGCTGAAACTGTACAACTCTGACATTATCTTCTTACAAGAAACTCATCTAAAATCTCATGATCAAGCTAGGTTGAGGACGAAATCGATAGGTCAAACATACCATTCTTCATTTACTTCGAAATCTAGAGATACGTCAATCATTATAAGAAAAGGTATACCATTCAAAGCAAAGAATACCATAACAGATATTGAAGGGAGATATTTAATAGTTAATGGAGAAATTCATGATACTCCAATTACTTTGGTAAATATATACGCGCCTAACTTTGACAACCCTCATTTTTTCAATAAAATTCTGAACATAATCGCAGACTTTAATTATCAAAATGTTATAATAGGAGGAGACTTTAACTGTGTTTTAGATCCGTATTTAGACAAATCAAGCCAAAAACAGAGAGGGAATACGAAATCTAAAACCGGTGAACTTTTAAATACTTATATAAACAATACTAATATAGCAGATGTTTGGAGAATTGCTAATCCAACTGGCAGGGAATACTCGTTTTATTCAATGGTACACAAAACATACTCACGTATAGATTATTTCCTGGTGGACACAAAATTAATCCCTCATACTTTGAACCCAACATACCATACAAATTCGATTTCAGACCATTCTCCACTAACTTTCTTTTTAAAACTGGAAGGAATGTCTAAGAATAAACCGTTTTGGAGATTTAATTCTCAAATCCTAAAAGATCCACAAGCGAGTATATATTTAAAAGAACAAATGGACGCCTTTTTTGAAATAAATGACACTCCAGATATATCGCCTACTGTATTATGGGAATCTTTTAAAGCATACATTAGAGGTATTATAATTTCATATCAAGCTTTTCAAAATAAAAAGAATAAGAATGAACAAAGACAGTTAGAGGAACTTATTAGACAAATGGATATAGATAATGCTAAAGATCCATCAATAGATAAACATAATAAAATAATAATTTTGAAATTTAAATTAAATAAACTATTATCAGCCAAACTTATAAGACTTTTTCAAATTACAAAACAAGAGTACTTTGAATTTGGGGATAAACCCCATAAACTTTTTGCTCGTCAGTTAAAAAAACGAGAAAAAGAACATACGATCCCAAAGATTAAATCAGATAGAGGGGAATTATTAACCATACCGAAGGATATTAATAAAAGATTTGCGCAATTTTATGAGAATTTGTATACATCTAAAACGACAACTGACTCCAATAAAATTACAGAGTTTTTGGATAATTGTAATCTTCCAAAGTTAGAGTTGAAGGAACAAGAGGAATTGGGTGCACAAATCTCAATTAAGGAATTAGAAGATACAATAAATTCATTAAAGAATGGAAAAACACCAGGTCCTGATGGATTTACTAATGAATTTTATATAAGCTTCTATGACAAAATTATACCACGATTACAAAAAATGTACCAATACGCTTTTAAAAAACAAATATTACCTGATACACTAGCTGAATCAACGATCACACTAATACTTAAAAAAAACAAAGATATAGAAGAACCGGGTTCATATAGAGCTATAGCATTGTTAAACACAGATCAAAAAATATTAGCGAAAACATTAGCTAGAAGATTAAGTAAATATATTAGTAAACTAATAAACCCAGATCAGACGGGGTTTATCCCTAAAAGATATTCATCTAATAATATGAGACGTCTACTCAATATAATGCACTCACATAAATCTGAAGAACAAGAATTATCAATTATTTTGTTGGATGCTGAAAAAGCATTTGACCAAGTAGAATGGAATTATATGGATAAAGTATTACAAACATTCCAACTGGGAGAGAATTTTATTTTATGGATTAAACTATTATATAATAAACCTACAACTAGAATATTAACTAATAACATATTATCCTCGAAATTTCAACTATCAAGGGGAAATAGACAAGGATGCTCATTATCACCACAGTTGTTTGCTCTCATAATTGAACCGTTAGCAGAAAAAATTAGAACACATCCAGATATCCATGGGTATAATACTAAATATTCAAATAATAAAATATCTTTATACGCGGATGATATATTATTGTACATTACAAAACCTCAAATTACTATACCAAATATATTAAATTTAATTGAGGACTTTGGATCTTTTTCTGGATACAGAATAAATTGGAATAAAAGTGAAATTATGTCAATAAAACCGAAAGACTCAACACATCTTTTAAAATTCCCTTTTAAAATAGCTACAGAAAAATTTAAATACTTGGGAATCGAAATCACTAGAACATATCAAGGCATGTTTAAAGCAAATTTTGATCCTTTACTTAATAAATTAAATACACTAATTAAATTTTGGAAAACGTTCCCGATGTCTTTAATAGGCCGAATAAATGCAATAAAAATGATCTTCTTACCACAAATTTTATACCTATTTCAATCGATTCCTATATACCTACCAAAGAAGTTTAAAAAATAACTGGATTCAGACATTACTAATTTTATATGGGACTATAAATCACATAGAATACAAAGAACACACTTGAACAAAGCTAAAGTATTAGGGGGCTTAGCACTCCCTAACTTCATGTATTATTATTGGTCAGTAAACATTAAAAATATGATTCAACTGATGGACAACTCTGCCCAGCAAGTGGACTGGATTGTAATGGAGAGAGAGGACTGCTCCTCTGGAAACATTGGAGCGATCCTCCTCTCACCAATGAAACTGAATAACATAAATTATAACAAAAACCCAATTATACATAGTACAATCAGAACTTGGAAACAAATAAAACAAAATTAAAAATTAAGAAATTTATCGCTTTTATCTCCTATAATTAATAACCCTTCATTTAATCCCTCTATTACAGACAAATCTTTCATACAATGGGATAGACTAGGAATTAAAACATTCGGTGACTTGTACGAAACTGGAAAATTACTATCATTCCAACAATTACAAATAAAATATAAACTCGGAAATAATCAATATTTTAAATATTTTCAAATATGTGACTATTTGAAAAAATATACAAAAGACCATTATAATAGCCCAGCAGATGTATTGGATCAGATGCAGATAAAAGCTGAATCAGCAAACTTAATATCATATTTGTATAATATTATCTTAAATGTAGAAATACCATCTACGGAAGGTATTAGAAGAGATTGGGAACAAGAATTAGCTATTAAAATCTCAAAGGAAAGGTGGAATGAACATTTATTAAACATGCATAAATGTTTGATTAATGTAAGACACACTTTAATACAATTTAAAATTTTACATAGATTATATTATTCCAAAACTAAAATCAATAAAATTTTCCCAAATGTATCATCTATTTGTGATAAATGTCAATCTCAAGAAGCTACTATTGCGCACTCATTTGTTTTCTGTACAAAAATCCAAAAATTTTGGATTGAAATTTTTGAAATCTTTACAAAATTATTTAAAATAAAACTGATAACCAAAGCAGAATGGATTATCTTCGGAACAACGGAAGATAGTCCAGAACTAAATGTGTTCCAAAAGAAATTAATAGACTATGGGTTAATAACTGGAAAAAAGCTAATCTTAAAATTCTTGAAAAACGCTCCAATACCAACTATAAACATGTGGATTTCAAATATGTTCGAAACATTACACCTAGAAGAGATAAGACTCCTCCTGGCAGGTAAACCAGATCACTTCCACCTGACGTGGTCTGCATTTATAGAATTAGTACAAGTATAGGGTGCAAAAGTACTAAAAAAAAACTGAGGTCAGGTAGGGGGGGATGAAAGCTGGAGAGTTGGTATATCCCATTTGCGTGATGCTTACAAAAAAGTATTTGTTTTTCTCTTTTCCCTCTTTCTCCTTTTTCTTCTTTTTTAGGGTCTATTTCTTAACTCTTTCTTTTTGTTTTTAATTTCTTTCTTATAGGGTCTTTGTTTTTGTTTTTGTTTTTTTGTCACGTTTTTTACACTTTCACTTTTTTCCTTCACTTTCTTCTTTCTCTCAATCTCATCCTTTCCTTTTATTAGTGTAAAAAATAAATGGAGTACATTAATTGTAATAAGATATATGTGACGAGTACTAATGTAATTGGTTGTAATGTAATGTACTTCTAATAAATATAAATTAAAAATTAAAAATTAAAAAAAAAAAAATTACAAAACGGGGCGGCACGGTGGCGCAGCGGTGGAGTTGCTGCCTTACAGCAAATACAGCGTCAGAGACCTAAGTTTGATCCCGACTAAGGGTGCTGTCTGTACGGAGTTTGTACGTTCTCCCTGTGACCTGCGTGTGTTTTCTCCGAGATCTTTGGTTTCCTCCCACACTCCAAAGACTTGCAGGTATGCAGGGAAAGTGCCTTGGTAAATGTTTAAAAAAAAAATCCCTAGTGTGTGTAGGATAGTGTTAATATGCGGGGATTGCTGGTCGGCGAGGACCCGGTGTGCCGAAGTGCCTGTTTCCGCATTGTATCTCTCAAAATAAAGTTAGCCGAGCAGTCCTATCTACTGCAGACCACCGCCCCCCCCCCCCCCCCTCTACACCACCCCCTTCGTTCTCGGTGGCACCTCAGCCGGGAGCTGGGAGACGTCGGCATACGAAGAGTTGAAGGCGGTAAAATTTGCAGATTTGCGTGGAGCTGATCTGTGCAGTGCAGGAATGATGTCAAGACCTTGGAGAGATGGTCCCAGGGATGAGGGAGAGACCGGAGCAACAGATTTATGACAAATGGGAAAAAGAACCAGATGTGACTTGAGGCAACATTTTTTTTAGCTCAATGGAGGACAGTATTGACTAGATGGGATGAGTGGCCTCATTCTCTGCCATGGCAATTCTATGATAACATGACTCTCAATTAGGGAAAATCTGATTCTTTTTCCCATTTGTCATAAATCTGTTATCATTCAACCATTGAAGGCGGCTTTCCCTTAGTGCACTAGAACTATTCCTTCCATTGCTACGCAGACGATACACAACTCTATCTCCCCCTGAAGCCCAAAAAACAATCAAATCTGCTTAACCTTACCCGCTGCCTCGAGGATATAAAGTGTTGGATGGCCCAGAACGTCCTCCAACTAAACGAGAGTAAGTCTGATGTCATCCTTCTCGGCCCCTCGGGCTCAATCAAAATGATAGCAGGCAGCCTTGGAAGCCTTACCCCACTACTCAAACCTCACGTCAAAAACCTTGGCGTGATATTTGACTCAGCACTGAAATATGACAAACAAGTCAATGCCGTGGTAAAAGCTAGCTTCTTTCAGCTTCGGACGATAGCTAAAATAAAACAATTCCTCCACTTTGATGACCTCGAAAAGATCATCCACACATTTATCTCCTCCTGCCTAGATTACTGCAACTCCCTTTACACTGGCATCAGCCAATCTTCCCTGTCCCGCCTGCAACTGGTCCAAAACGCCGCAGTGAGACTGCTGACGGGCACACGAAAAAGGGACCACATCACCCCGATCCTGGCCTCTCTCCACTGGCTCCCTGTGCGGTTCCGTATACATTTCAAGATCCTCCTCTATGTCTACAAAGCCCTCAATGGGCTTGCCCCCACCTACATTAAAAGTCTTCTCACCCACCACTCCACCTCCAGGTCCCTCAGATCGGCCGACTTGGGGTTGCTGAATATCCCGCGGTCTAGGCATAAGCTCAGGGGCTAAATGTGCTATATAAATAAATGTGACTTGACTTGACTTGACTATTTGTACAGTCTGAATACATCCATCAAATCTGCACCCAACCTTCCCCTCTCCTGTGATCACAGTTGCTCAAGAGGAAACCCAAACCCTAACCCTAACCCCAGCCCTAACACTAACTCTAGGTTGATAGGCTTGGTATAAGTATAAATTGTCCCTAGCATGTGTGGGATAGTGTGCGGGGGATCGCTGGTTGGTGCGGACTCGGTGGGCCGAAGGGCACTGTATCTCTGAACTAAATGTGACACAGGGGCCCCAGGGGTCGGACTCGAACCCCCAATGTTCTGCCTGCTCCTCATGGGAACTAAACTGTTGGCCACGAGTTGTCCCAGAGGCAAATCTCTCTTCCAATGGTCTCTCCAAACCCCCAGACGCTGCGGGCTTTTCAACTGGGTACAGGTAATGTTGTCAATGTACCAGCGCCACCCACCTGCTCCAGCCACTGAGTCTAAATACCCACCACCCATTTTGAAGCAAGGCAACGGGGTGGAGGAGGGGGGGGGGGTGTTGTTCCCAAAGTCTGCATTTATCTCATAGTCAATGTTACTAAAACTGATGATGTGGCCTTTGTGCAGAACTATTAGTGGGATCTAGCTGTCACAGGCTGGGTCCACAAATGGGGGGCGTCGGGGAAAGTGGGGGTGGGGGTGGAGAATGGGAGAAGGGGTGGAGAGGGGGTGAAGGGGATGTGAGGTAAGGGGGAGAAGAATGGAGTGGGGAGAAGGGAGGAGATGGGGCCCAAGTATGAAACCAGTTCAGTTCTGCAGGTTCAGATGAAGATTCCTTAGCCTAAAACATTACCTTTCCCTCTCTCCACAGATGCTGCCCAATGTTTAGTGTTTCCAGCCTGGATCTCCCCCCCCCCCCTTCTAAAAGCCTCAAACGATGCTGTTTCCAGTATACTCACAGCCAGGGAGCTCATGATCCCGTTCCCACACTGACCTTTCTCTCCTGGGCCTCCTCCACTGTCAGAGTGATGCCACATGCAAATTGGACGAACAGCACCTCACATTTCGCTTGGGCAGAAGGCGGCAAGAAGATTGATTTCCATAATTTCAAGTAACTCCGGCACTCCCTCCCCTCCGCTCTCTCCCCCTCCCTTAGTCATCCTGTAGACGACCCTAGTCGTCCTAGCAGTTCCATTGTTCGCATCTGTGTATCCCTCTCGTTAGCACATCTTCCCCAGGCAACAATGGACCATTGTGGGCTCCACCTTTCCTCGTCATCCGTTGCTGGCCCTGATTTGTTCTGGCCTTTTCTTGCCTCCTTTTTATTCTCCCACCTCTTCTGAAGAAGTGTCCTACTCCTTTTCCACCTATTCCCTTTTATCCAGAGATGCTGTCTCACGCGCTGAGTTACTCCAGCATTTTGTGTCCAGCATTTGATCATCACCGTTTTTTGCATGGAAGAAGATTCTTCAAGCCAGCGAGGTGCAGCACGGATACAGGCCCTTCAGCCCATCAAGTCTTCTCCAACTATCGAGCTCCATCCCACACAAAACGCTCTTTTATTCTCTCCACATTTTGACACTCATCAATACACCATCAATGAACCAATAACTCAAACAGCTTTGGGACATGGGAGGAAACCGGAGCAGCTGGGGGAAACCCACGAGGTCAGCTGGACATCATGTTCAGCACAGACATTGTGGGCTGAAGGGCCTGTTCCTATGCTGTACCCTTCTATGTTCTACCTTCTATTCCTACTGTAAATATTGGATGGATTAAGTACTAGAATTCACTGAGAGAAGACTTCATCCAGGGATAATTTGTCGTTTGACATTTCCCTCTAGGCTCCATTTACAATATTCAGTATAATGAGACTGCCAGTTGTGTGTCTAAACGTCTGACTTTGAAAATTACCAAGAAAAATCAAAGGATTAATAGAATTTTTTTTTCAGCAACTGAAAATGATTTAGCCCAATAAATTTACTTAAGATTCTGTTTCTCCCTGACAATTCCACTTATTAGGCAATGAATAATAGATGTTTCAAAGTCAGTGTACCCCAGGTTAATTCCTATCCCTTCTCGCTTTCTCACTGCTTTTTGTTCAGCCGGTCAGCTCCTTCATGCTCTTTCATACAGTAAGTTTATTAGTCATTCGGGCATTTGTCCCATCGAGTCTACTCCACCATTCAATCATGGCTGATCTATCTTTCCATCCCAACCCCATTCTCCTGCCTTCTCCCCAAAACCCTTGACACCGATCCTAATCAAGGACCAGACGAGTCCGAAGAAGGGTCTCAACCTGAAACATCACCTATCCATATTCTCCAGAGATGCTAGCTGACCGGCTGAGTTACTCCAGCACTTTGTGACCTTTTGTGTAAACCAGCACTTGCAGTTCCTTGTTTCGAGGTTGACTTGAGTAGTTGGGAGATAATAATAATAATAATGGATGGGATTTATATAGCGCCTTTCTAATACTCAAGGTGGGGAGCACTGGGGTGGGTGGGGAAGGGGATGAGTAGGGGGGTGTTTCATAGAGACTGGGTGGAGGGCGTGGGTGGAAAGAGAGGGGAGAAGGGGGGCTCTTACACAGAGAGCTCCTGTCCCTGCTTTCCCAGTCAGCACCTCCAGATGGGGACAATACAAGCCAGACGCATCAGATACACTCACATCCCACAAATGAATGGAAATATATCTGCTGCATCCTCTCACCTCCCACGGGCATTCTGGTGAAGCCAGGGCTTCCTCTCAACCCCATTCTGCCTTCTCCCCTCTATCTTCATAAACCTGAGTTCAACCAAAGTATTGGGCTGAACTAGGGTCCCCACCCAAAACTTGTTCTCTCCATCCCGTCCATAAATGCTGCCGGACCCACCGAGTTCACGCTGACCATCGATCACCCGTTCACACTGGTTCTAAGTTATCCCACTTTCTCATCCACTCCTTACCCACTAGGGGAAATTTACAGGGCCTGATTAACCTACAAACCCACACGTCTTTGGGATGTGGGAGGAAACTGGAATACGAGAGAAAACCCACATCCCAAAGACACGCTGGTTTGTAGGTTAATTGGCCTCTGTAAATTGTTCCTAGTGTCTAGGGAGTTGATGAGAAAGTAGGGTAACATAGAACGAGTGTATGGGTGGACTCAGTGGACCGATGGGCCTGTTTCCACTCTGTATCTCTAAACTGCAGATGCTGGTTTACAATAAAAGTGCTGGTGTAACTCATCAGGTCAGGCAGCCTCTCTGGAGAACATGAAAAGATAACGTCTTGGGCCGGGACCCTTCTTCAGACTGATAGGTAAAGTAAAGTAAAGTAAAGTATCCTTTATTGTCATTTAGACTTTACAGTCCGAACAAAATGTCGTGCCTTGCAGTCATAACATAGAATACAATAACAAGACACACAATAAACACAGATTTAACATCCACCACAGTGAGTCTACCAGGCCCCTCCTCACTGTGATGGAAGGCAAAAGTCTTAAAGTCCTTGTCCCTTCCCTCCTTGTTCTCCCTCTGCGTTGAGGCGATCCAGGCTTCCGATGTTGTGACCCCGCCGGGTGATGGTATGTAAGTCAGTCCCGCGGCCGAATCCGAGCCCCGCGAACGGGCCGGTTCAAACCCGGGGCGGATGAAGCTGCCGAAGCTGCCACCCTCCAGTCCAGCTGTTGTAGCGGGAGCTCCAGAGAACAGGTCACCAACCTGGGACCTGCGAGCTCCCGACGTTGTCGTCCACTGGGCCCGTGGCCGAGTCCACTGGGCCCGCGACTGAGCCTCCGAGGCTCCGAAGTCGGGTCGCCGCTGCCGCAACGCCACCACAGCCCCGAAGTCGGCCAGCTTCGCGATGGTATGTAAGTCCTGGCACTGCCTCCGGAGCCTCGAGGTCGGTCCCAGTTGGAGGCCTCCAGCTCCGCCATTAGGCCTCAGCGCAGACGGAGACAGAGACGGGGGATATGACAAGAAAAAAGTTGCATCCCCCCGAAGGAAGAGACTAAAAACAAGTTTCTCCCACCCCCCACACATACACAACTAAAATACACTGAAATAAACTAAAACAAGAGGACAAAGAAAACAAAAAAAAGAAAAGACAAACGGACTGCAGGCGAGCCGCAGCTGCAGGGCAGCGCCGCCACTTCCAGAATGTGAGTGAAGAAGAGTCTCGACCCGAAACGACACCTATTCCTTTTCCCCAGAGTTGCTGCCTGACCCGCTGAGTTACTCTGACATTTTGTGTCTATGATCGGTGACATTTCAGGTCAGGACCCCTCTTCAGACCCATCTTCTTCTCTCAGCATCTTTGCCAAAGTTTTTTGCTTCAACCAGCACTGCAGAAATAGATTATCTGCTCCCTTACAAATTGCCGCTGGTGAGAGTTGCTGTGTTGTTGGTTTTTCCAATATCACAGCAGTGACTAGACTCAAGTCCACTTCATCTGCCATGAAGCACTTCAGGACATTCTGAAATTGTGAGAAGTGACTAAAAATTACAAAAGACTTTTATGAAGCAGTTTGTGAAAAAGGATAAAGGAAATGTTATATATATGAGATTCTTTTTCTTATTTCAAGAATGATACTTGGAGCACCAAATTGGTTCAGTATTTGCCTTTTATATTTGTAGGTATATAGCACTTGTCAAAAATAGTTTCCTGAGATGTGTCCTAAAAGCATTTACTGGTTATTGTTACTTGCCTATGACTTATAGGTTGTATGCCGAGAAGAAAGATTAATATAAGGCAGGGTCACGAAACATTAATTCACTATTTATATTGTCAGAATCATTTACTTTACCCATTGTCACGGTTTCTGTATGAATGTTCTCATTACTGTATTATGTACAAGGTTTGTTGTATTCCTTTGGTGATTGATGTTTAGGGTTCTTAAGATGGGAGTTGTTAATATTTCATTATTCTTTTCTTAATGTTTATTTTGAGGATTATGTCAAGGGCACAATGTTTAAGCTTTGCTGGATGATGGGGTAGGTTCTCTTTAAATATTCCCAGTTAGGGTTGCACATGGAGTATTGTGTTCCATTTTGGTCACCCTGCTAACAGGAAGCATGCCGTCAAGCTGGAGAGAGCGCAGAGAAGCAGCACAGTGGCGCAGCAAAGAATGCAGAGTTGCTTGCCTCACAGCACCAGAGACCCCAGTTCAATCCTGACCACGGGAGCTGTCTGTGCAGTGTTTGTATGTTCTCCCCGGGACTGTGTGGGTTTTCCACGGATGCTCCAGTTTCCTCTTCCCACATAGTTTTGTAGGTTAATTGGCTTTGGTAAAAATTGTACATCGCCCAAGTGTGTAGGATAGTGCTAGTCTACAGGGATCCCTGGTCGGTGCGGACTTGATAGGCTGAAGGGCCTATTTCTGCACTGTATCTCTAAATTAAACTAAAATAAAAGAAGATTTTCGAGAACATTGTCAAGACTTGAGAGGGCTTGAGCTATAGGCAGAGATTGGGCAGGCTACGACATTATTCCTTGGAACCTAGGAGGCTGGAGGGTGATCTTATAGAAGTGCATAAAATCATGAGGGGAATAGGTAGGGTGAACATGGCCAAACATGTTTGAACATTGTTGGTTTATATGGCTACAGGTTGTGGCACTCAAGAACCATCACAGCCTCTTGTTACGGCCTTCCCTCTCATCCTGAGCTGCGTGCAAACTGTGAATAAACCTGACCTGAATCGGGAAGCAAAGACTGCAGCAACCTTGGCCACCAGTGCATTGGTCATGGGAGGGAGCACAGATGGTGGTAAGCTGGCCAATGTTCCCAGCATTGAGTTGGCATCCACCTGCTTTGAGTACCTTCGGAGTCATTTACACAAGCTTGAGCATCGTTGTTCTTGGCCACAGTTCAACCCTCGCCAACTACTGATGACACCCATTCGTGTCAGCTGTCAGGAGCCTTCAACGTAATTCAATCGTCCATCACAAGATGTGCCTCCTGTCTCATCTGGTAACCTCAATTGCGATCCTAACTCACAGCAAAGGGAGATAAGTGCACATCGGCACACTACTGGCACACAGCCCATTGTAATTAATATCGGGCCCGCTGCACTGGTCATGTCCCAACTGGAACATGCCACTTATTTAGATCTAAAACTGACCAGCTGGCCTGAGCACCTGTAAACACTGAGCAAATCCAGTCAAGCGTTCTGTCGCTGGCATGGACACGAGCAAACCAAGCCATTTGGCAGTGAAATGGCAAGGAGTTAACTGGGCATCGCTGGCACAGATTGGCACTCTGTGTGGTCAGTGGAAAGATCAGATGCATCGGAGTCATCAGCCCTTCTAATCACCTTGGCATCGCCCAATTAGTTCATGCGTTCATAAGTTATAGAAGCAGAATTAGGCCATACGGCCCATCAAGCCTACTCCACCATTCAATAATGGCTGATCTATCCATGTGCGGAGGTGGCGTCGAAGGACGAGAAGCCAAAGGAAAGAAGTGGAAGCCAAATAACCGAACGGAAACAAAGCCCAAAAGCCAAATAACCGCAAACGTACGAAGCCGAAACGCTAACTAACCGAAAGGCTGCGTCCTCTACAAGCCAACTCACCGAATGGCGGCTCTGCCGAAAAGTCAAATAACGGACATGATGTCGCCGGGGCGGGGGGGGGGGGGGGGGGGGGGCAGGACTTGTCAGCGATTGGTCCAGACCCCTGCGTCCGTCACATCACTGGCTGATGGAGACAGGAGGGTGGGGGCCATTTTCCCACACAAGCCATAGGTGACTGGGCACTCTGAACCCGAGCACCAAGTTGTAAGCGGCCGAAGGAGCGCATCCCTCGGGACAGCCCCCACTCTCCCACAGCCACGGCTGCCCTCCGCCTCGTCTCCCCCGTGCGGCCGCACTGTGACGGGTTGTGTGTCGGGTGAAGCAGAGGTGTGGGACAGGCTGGTCCCTCCGCCCACCCAGAGTCACTGACCGCGATGCACCCCAAACCCCACACCAGGGTGATTCTCCCCCCCCCCCAACCTCCGGACCCCAACCTACACCGAGTGATTCACCCCCCACCCTTAGTAAATCGCTTTTAAAACATGGGGGGGAACACAAATTCCCTGGCGGGCCGATGACAAGTGTGCATGACAACGAACAATTTTATCTCCTCACGAGCTGTCTGTGTCCGCAGCCGGGGGGTGTGGCAGTTGGGTCCGATGGCACACACACACACACACACACACACACACACACACACACACACACACACACACACACACATCACACACACACACACACACACACACACACACACACACACACACACACACACACACACACACACACACACACACGCACATACACACATACACACACACACACACACACACACACACACACACACACAGACACACACACACACACAGACACACACAGACACACACAGACACACACACACGTACACGTATACACATGCTGCTGTGTAAGAATTTCATTATTTTGGGACATATGACAATAAAAAGTTCTTGATGCTTGACAAGTTTTAAAATCCTCCACCCTGCGAAAAAGGCAGTGAACATTCACTTTATCCATGCCCCTCATGGTCTTGTACACCTCAATAAGGTCACCCCTCAGCCTCCCGCGCACCAATGCAAAACCCCCAGCTTGTCCAACCTCTCCCTGTAGCACAAGCCCTTTAACCTGGCTGCTCACGTGAGGTCTGATGCTCCCCCCCTTTGTCAATGCTCAGGGAATGGCGAATAGAATTAGGAACAGTAATACATTCATCTTCATATCTGTGAGATTCCATGTTAATAAGCCCTTTCTGAATAATTTCAATTAAATATTTCAAGCCTTCTGGTCTTTATTATTGATGAAATACCTGCCGAACACCACTGAAAAAGGCTGTAGATCAAATAGACTTGATGGGTGAGCATATTAATCTCAATGAGAAATGTTGCATTAAAATTCCTGTCTCCACACATCTGATAATCAGTGACCAAAGACAATTTCAGCTAACAGAGCGTGAAATAAAGAGAGAAATCAACATGAAATTGTAGAAATTATTCTGTATCTTTACCAAATTAAAGCAAATATTAGACATCAATTACTGGGCAGTGAAAATGATACCCTGTAACTGAATATCTCTGGATTAACATGATCTTGGTGTTGTTTAATAAATAGCTTGGGTGTTAATTCATGTGTTAAACAGGAATCACCCCTTCTCTTAGCTCATCAGATTGATTGATTGAAAGATACAGCATGGAAACAGGCCCTTCGGCCCACCGAGTCCACGCCAACCATCGATTACTCGTTCACACTTGTTCTATGTTATCCTACTTTTGAATCCACTCCCTACAGATTAGCAGCAATTTACTGAGGACCAATTAACGTACAAACGTGCACGGCTTTGGGATGTGGGAGGATACAGTATCACCCAGAGGAAACCCACGCGGTCACAGGGATTATATGTCATTATTGGAAGTGATGTCTGGAAGGAGGTTAAATCCGCCCAGAGTTTAGAGTTTAGAGTTTAGGGATACTGTGTGGAAACAGGCCCATCGGCCCACTGAGTCCATGCTGACCATCGATCACCCATTCACACTAATTCTACGTTCTCCCACTTTCTCCTCCACTCCCTACACACTAGGGACAATTTACAGAGGTCAATTAACCTACAAAGTCGCACGTCTTTGGGATGCGGGAGGAAGCTGCAGCACCTGGAGGAAGCCCACGTGGTCACAGGGAGAACATGCATACTCTGCACAGACAGCACCAGGGTTCAGGAATGGTGAGGCAGTAGCTCTACCAGCTGCACCAATGTGATAGTGTGGGTTTCCTCCTGGTGCTCTGGTTTCCTCTCATAAGACGTACGGGTTCGTAGGTTAATTGGCCTCTGTAAAATTATCCCTCGTGTGTAGGGAGCAGGTGAGAGAGTGGGATAACACGGAACTTGTGTGAAAGGATGATTAATGGTTGGCATGGACTCGGTGGGCCGAAGGGCCTGTTTTCATGCTGTATCTTTCAACCAATTCAATCACAGAGGGAACCTTAGACTCTTCCACAGAATGGTCAGATTTACAGAGGGATAAGACTATGTAAAAGCAGGCAATGAAACAACTTAATTCTGCTCATGATATAACACTGATCTTTCCAGATGCAAAACAGCTTTTATTAAATCAATTAGCATAATTATTAAGTCTGATTACCTGCATGCTTATTAATGCTCAGTCTCTCCGAAATGTTAACAAAACTATAATTATGATGAAGTTGGATATAAAAGGGCAGCAGCTCTCCTGAAATGAGAATCATTTCCAATGATGGAGACTGCAGGCTCGTGAATCTTGAGCAAAATACCAAACTGCTGGAAACTATGGGCTGCACGGTGGCACGGCAGTCGAGTTGCTGCCTCACTCACAGTGCCAGAGACCCAGGTTCGATCCTGACTACGGGTACTGTCTGTACAGATTTTGTACATTCCCCTTGTGACCGTGTGGGTTTTCTCTGGGTGCTCTGGTTTCCTCTCATATCTCAAAGACGTACAGGTTTGTAAGTTAATTGGCTTCTCTAAATTGTCCCTCGTGTGTAGGATATAGTACTAGTTTAGTTTAGTTTAGTTTAGAGATACAGCGCGGACACAGGCCCTTCGGCATACCGAGTCCACACTGACCAGCGATCCCCGCACATTAACACTATCCTACACACACTAGGGACAATTTACGCTTATGCCAAGCCAATTAACATACAAACCTGTACCTCTTTGGAGTGTGGGAGTAAACCGAAGATCTCGGAGAAAATCCATGCAGGTCAGGGGTACAAACTCCGTATAGACTGCCCCCGATGTCAGGATCGAACGCAGGTCTCCAGTGCTGCAAGCGCTGTAAGGCAGCAACTCTACCGCCGCGCCACCATACTGCATATGGGGTCGGCACGGATTTGGTGAGCCGAATGGCCTATTTCTATGCTATTCCACGTGACGTCAATCATTGGTAGGAGAAGCAAAGGGACAGAAGCCCATTTGGGGCACTTTGTGGCAAAGAAGAACATACTTAGGACGCAGTTGGAACATGTTGGAAGACCCTTGACGAAACAGTCTGAGATACAAAGAGAGAAAGAGGGTCTGCAGAATATAAATTAATTTGGTCGCTGGGATAATGAACTCAGAAATCTTGTTTATGCAATTAAATAATAAAATAAATTTGTAAGGGGAACTCATTAGTACTTTGTGATTTATAACAGCTATTCTCGTCAAAACTTAATTACATAAACCTTGATCGCTGGCAACTGCAATGTAATCCCTGGGGAGAGGAGCAGAGAGTGTGACACCAGGCAACAAACCCGCATTGATCACAGAAGTGTGTCCATGAGCATGTGCGAAAGTCATGGCTAGAGTCCTTTGGGAAACAAAGACTCCATCTCGCTCTCTCTCGCTCTCTCTGCAGCTCTGCGGGATTGGAGATGCCAGCTGCGACAGGGATTCAACTGCAGATCAAGTGCCAGACCAGAGACCTGAGTCTCTGATCCAAGCTGGCCCTCCCAGTACACAGATAAAGCCAATGCCAAACTACTGGAGGATCCTACAGGTAGACAGGGTAGTGAAGAAGGTTTGTGGTACACTGTCCATCATCAGGTACATGTACATGTTGGACAGGTACATGGATAGGAGAGGTTTAGAGGGCTATGGTCCAAATGCAGGCAGATGGGACTAGTGTAGATGGGGCATCCTGGCTGGCATGGATGAGGTGGGCTGAAGGGCCTGTTTCCATGCCATCTGACTCTACAACTCTATGACTCTATGAGTCATGGAAGTTGAGACAGGGTCCTGACCTAAAACGTCACCTATCCATGTTCTCCAGAGATGCTGCCTGACCCGCAGAGCTACTCCAGCACTTTGTGTCAGTTTATGATCTATGGACTGTTTTTATTTGCACTACAGACTCTGGTTTTTGCACTATCATGGCTACTGAGTATTATGATCATTAATTTATTGCATTGCTGATCATATATTTATCTGTGTGTGTTGGTGCATTAATGGACCTGTTAAGCAGCAGCAAGTAAGAATCTCATTGTTCCATTGACAGTACATATTCTTGACAGTATTTGGGACATCCCAGGGCCATGCAGCAGAGGTCCTCCAGGAACCGGGACTGTGGTACTGGGAGGGAGCTGCTGGGGACGGCGGACCCGAGGAGCAAGGGCTGGTAGGCGGGTGAACTGAGGTAACGCATCCAGCAGCTTCAAGGTTGGCTGCAAGAGGCACCCCCGGGACACAAAGATAGCCAGGCAAGGAGAGGGACGCCGCTGTTTGTGGGCCGATCCAGTCGAGGGCGACGGAGGAAGGCCCAGCAGGATCCTAGGGCTTGCTGGATCGGGAATGGCTCCAGTAGATCGAGCAAGCGGACAGAATGGATTTTGGAGTTTGGAAATGGTGCCAAAACATAATAATTTCTCCGTGCAGTTGCACATGTGATAAACAAATCACCATTGAACCATTGTAGATTGTGAAACACACATTCTTTGTTTTTTATTCATACAGCTTTCGCTTCCAATTCAGCCTCGGGGTTAGTTTTTCATGCACTCTTGACAAACTGAAATTGATTACTTCGGAGTTGTTGACCTCACTTTCAAAGGCCTGTTTGTTCGTGGGTGGATCCAACAGACTGTGGGCAATCACGAAACTATTAATGTGGTGAATAAACTCTGTGAGCCAGTAACAGAAAGGCCCAGCTATCAACTCTGTGCTCTCAATGATACGGACAGCAAACTCGGCGACTCCAGAAGAAAACTGGGGCAAATATATTATTGAAGGACCCATCTCAGGTTCAAGATAGGTCACATTTTCTGCAGATGCAAAGCGTGCAGAAAAGATTTACAAGGATGTTGCCAGGACTCGAGGGTTTGAGCTATAGGGAGAGGTTGAGCCAGATAGAACTTTAATCTTTGGAGCACAGGAGGATAAGTGGTAATCTTGTAGAGGTGTACAAAATCATCAGAGTAAATCAAGTAAATGCGCAGTGTCTTGCCCAGAGTAGGGGAATTAAAAACCATAGGCTTAAGGTGAGGGGGAGGGGAGGGAAAGATTTAATAGGAATCTGAGGGGTAGCTTTTTTACACAAAGGGTGGATGGGTGAATGGAATGGGCTGCTGGAGGAAGTAGTTGAGGCAGGTACAATTGCAACATTTAAGAAACATTTAGACAGGTATATGAATATGATTCTGTAGGTTTCGAGGGATATGGGCAAAATGCAGACAGGTGGGACTATTGTAGATGCGGTATGTTTGTCAGTGTGGGCAGGTTGGGCCGAATGGTCTGTTTCCACGCTGTATGATTCTATGGCTCTATCTTCAGTGATTGGTGATGAGGAATGAAGAGTGAGTTGAAAAAGGAAAGGGAGGGAGAGATGTAAGTGATAGAGAAACTGGGTGGGGGTGGACTGTAGATGAGAGTGAAGGAGCGTGGTTTCAAGGCCCCAACTTCCCAACTTCCCAACTTCCCAGACAAATATCCGGGTGGTCCGGTTTCCTCCCACATCCCAGACACTTGCAGGTTTATAGGTTAATTGGCTTCTGTAAAAATTGCCCCAAGTGTGTAGCGAGTGAAAGAGAATGTTGGACAACATAGAACTAGTGGGAAAATATGATCGATGGTCAGTGTGGACTCAGTGGGCCAAAGGGCCTATTTCCATGCTATACCTTTCTTTCAATGAATGAATGAATTAATGAATGAATCAATCAGTCAATCAATCGATCAGTTTAGTTTAGTTTAGTGATATAGTGAGGAATCGGGGCCTTCAGCCCACCAAGTCCGCACCGATCAGCGATCCCCATACACCAGCACTTTCCTACTCACTGGGGACAATTTACAATTTTTACCGAAGCCAATTAACCTACAAACCTGTACGTCTTTGGAGTATGGGAAGAAACCGGAGCACCTGGGGAAAACCCACGGGGTCACGGGGAGAATGTACAAACTCCATACCGACAGCACCCATATTTGGAATCGAACTCGGGTCTCTGGCGCTGTAAGGCAGCAACTCTACCACTGCGCCACTGCGCCACCATGTTTTTCTCCAGGGTAAAAACAGAGGAGAAATCATCCGTGTTATTGTGTTTACAGACCTGCTAAGCTGCTGCAAGTATGAATTTCATTGTTCTGTTGTTGGCGTATATGATAATAAAACACTCTTGGCTCTTGAGATAGACATGGAGAAAGCTAGAGATTTGAAGATGGATAGAAGGGGGTACCTAGAGATGTATCTACAGATAGAAATATGACAATGGAGGAAGAACAAAATGAGAGAGAAAGAAAGAGAGAGAAGCTGGAGGCAAATTTCCATGAGAATTAACTGACTCGCAGTTCCTTGCAAAATACATTACAATTCCTAGCACATGAATTCTAATTTTAAGTTCGAGGCATCTGCTGCAGCTTCAATCAGTGAAAGTACAAAAAAAATGTGTGTGCTGCAACATTTGGGCAAGGGTGTCCACGGAATATATAATAGAGGAGGAAAGGAATCGCACCGTACATTTTACAAATTTACACCTTGGTGTGATTGCTCAGAGAATCCTTATCGACTTATTGATAGGAACAATTAATTATCTGTGCTCTGCAAATTCCAGTGCCTGCAGATGCATTGGGATGCAATTTGCAATTGTGCTCGGCATCCTGGAGATGGGATTGAGATGGGAGAAAATGCCAGGAGCCCAGTGAGTCAATAGCTTTAATTGTTATATGTACCGACAATGGAACAATGAAATTCATACTTGCTGGTCAACTTAACAGGTCTGTAAACACAATAACACACAGATAAATATACGTACTTATCAAAAATGCAATAAATGAATAACCAATTAAATAGCCATTATACTGCAGAAAACGATGTCCGAAGTACAACCAAAGACCCAGTCCAGAGAAGTTAACTGAAGTCAGTGTTGTGTGGTGCTCAAAAGCCTGACAGTTGCTGGGAGGAAGCTGTTCTTGAACCTGGAGGTCACGGTTTTCAGGTTCCTGTACCTTTATTCCCCAGTGATAAAGCTGCCTGTTAATGTTCCTTTGCTTGTTGCTTAAAGATAGCTTAGTTTGTTGGCAATTGGAGAGGCTATATGATCGGACAATATATGTGGAGTGGTAGAAACACAAGCATCCAAGGATTGAGTGGTTATTGAGTCATGGAGTCATACAGTTTGGAAAATAGGCCCTGTGGCCCAATTTGCAAATGCCGACCAACATACCCCATCTAGACTAGTCACACATTGCCCGCGCTTGGCCCATATCCCTCTAAACCTATCCTATCCATGTACCTATCCAAATGTTTGTTAACTATTATATCTGTACCTGCCTCAACTATTTCCTCTGACAGCTCATTCCATACACCCACTACTCTGTGTAGAAAAGTTAGGTTCCTATTAAATCTTTCCCCTGTCACCTTAAACCTTTGGTTTTTGATTCTCCTGAGGCAAAGGCAGTACAGGATTGTGCTAGTGTACGGTTGAACCCCCACATTTTGGGGATGTGGGAGGAAACCGGAGCACCCGGAGGAAACCCACACAGTCACAGGGAGAACGTGCAAACTTCACACAGACAGTACCCAAGGTCAGGATCGAACCCGGGTCTCTGGTTATTGTAAGGCAGTGGCTCTTGTGGATTAGGTTGAGGTTCAAATTTGATTCAATTCTAAGGAGAAATAAAATATATTCTGTGGGAGGCTGTTGGTATTGGCATTGGTGTTGGTTTATTATTATCACGTGCTGAGATTTTTTTAGAGATACAGCGTGGAACAAGGCTCTTTGGCCACTGAGTCCGCGCCGACCAGTAACCATCCCATACACTAGTATTATCCTTCACACTAGGGACAATTTACAATTAACTGACAAACCTATAGGTCTTTAAAGTGTGGGAGGAATCAGGAGCACCTGGAGAAAACCCACGTGGACACAGGGAATGTACAAACTCCATACATGTACCTGTAGTCAGGATTGATCTCGGGTCCCTGGCGTTGTGAGGCAGTAACTACCGCTGCACATTGTGCTGCCCGTAATACAGTGATACAGTGAAATACATTTGTTTGCGTGCTATTCAATCAAGTTAGGCTATACCATACATGAGTCCAATCAAGCTAAATACAAGCTGGTAGAGTGAAGAGAACACGAGAGTGTAGAATATCAGAGTGTAGAATATAATTTTTCAGTATTATTTCTTAATCAGAAACTGTCTCTCAAGTCTGCTCCAAATCTTTCACCTAAAATATGTTCGGGATCTACCAAAGAATGAGACTGACTGCATCTATATTATTTACTGTAGGGAACATAATGACGCACACTGTCAGATTTGCAAATACTCATCATGTTTGGGGTTATTGATTGGGGATGATCAGCCATGATCACAATGAATGGCGGTGCTGGCTCGAAGGGCCGAATGGCCTCCTCCTGCACCTTTTTTCTAAGTTTCTATGATTCTATGTTACTATTCCATTATAACTTGACTTTGTTGCCACTTGTCTTCTCTCCATAACAAAAGCCGGAGATAAAACGACAAAAAGTGTGAGATAAGGAGAAAAGGGATAGAAGAGGCGTGAAATGTGAAGCCTGAGGAAGGAATATAGGTGGCAGAGGATGCGTTGAAGGGTAAAGGGAGAAATAGGTGCATATTCAGTGTGGCGCAGTGGTAGAGCTGCTGCCTTACAGCACCAGAGACCAGTACTAGTGTACAGGTCTGCAGGTTAATGGGCTTTGGTAAAATTTGTAAGTAGTCTGTAGGATAGTGCTCGTGTATGGGGTGATCGCTGGTCAGCGAGGACTCGTTGGGCCGAAGGGCTTGTTTCCGTGCTGTATCTTTAAAGTCTAAAGTCTAAAAGTCTGTCCAGGTAGGAGATGGCAAAGAGTGGGAAGAAAAATGGGGTGGGGTGGGGTGGGGGGGGAGTGGGTGTGGTGTCAAATCAAAGCTGTGGTGGTCCAATTAGGCTCCGAACTACATAGACGTGGGGACATTATTTATGAATTTGAACTATTATTGTATATTCATTGTCTGCGTATATATACAGAACTTTAAAAAAGAAATTATGGGATTTATAGAGTACAATGTTTACTTATCTGTTGTGTCGCTGCAAGTAAGAATTTAATTGTTCCGTTTCAGGACATATGACAATAAAACACTGATGACTCGTCTCTCGACTGTATCAGCTCTGCTTCCGCCTGTCAAGAACGTCCCCCAGTTTTGGCTGAGATATGATCATTCTCTCGTTGTTTGCTTACATTCGGGAGCTTCTGTTTAATCCCCTAAACCAGCAGGCGATAAGCAGCGCGTAGTCTGGTGTTAGATGTAATCAACACTTTGTACAGTTGTGGAAATAAGCCCTTGAGGACTGGAGTGAGAAACCAGAAGGGGACTGTGTTCCAGCATTGCAGACACCTGGTACAAGCTAGTCGGATGGTTGAAATAATTAATGAGATAGATATTGAATCAGGACAAGGATACAGTGAAATAGGGGAGGGTGGCAGATCATGGATCTAATGGTGCGACAGTGCCAGTAAGCTTCTTAAAGATGTTTTCATGTTCATAAGTTGTTAGAGCAGAATTAAATCATTCGGCCCATCACGTCTACTCCGCCATGCAATCATGGCTGATCTATCTTTCCCTCTCAACCTCATTCTCCTGCCTTCTCCCCATAACCCCTGAGACTCGTACTAATCAATCCCACTTTCTCATGCTGAAGAAGGGTTTCAGCCCGAAACGTTGCCTATTTCCTTCGCTCCATAGATGCTCCCTCACCCGCTGAGTTTCTCCAACATTTTTGTCTTCGATCAACCTTCGATTTTCCAGCATCTGCAGTTCCTTCTTAACCACTACCTTATGCGCTCCCTGCACCCTAGGGACAATTTACAGAGGGGCAATTCACCTACAAACCCAAAGGTCTTTGTGATGTGGTAGGAAACCGGAGCACCTGGAGGAAACCCACACGGTCACAGGGCGATCGTGAAAACTCCACACAGTTTACTCCACTTGAGGCACGCTGGCCTTCATCAGTCAGGGAATTGAGTATAGACATTGGTGACGTTGTGCTACAGTTGTACAAGATGTTGGTGAGGCTGCACGTGGTGTATTGTGTTCAGTTTGGGACTTTATTCCATGGAGTACAGAAGGATGAGAAGTATATTATAGAGAAGCATAATACTCAGTATTTTGCCCAAGTTAGGGAAATCAAGAACCAGAGGACATTGGTTTAAGGTGAGGGGGATTGATTTAATAAGAACCTAAGGGGCAACTTTTTCACACAGTGGGTGGTGGGTTTATGGAATGATCTGCCAGGTGCAATAACTACATTTAAAAGACCTTTAGACTTAAGATGGGGGCAGGAACAAAGCCTGGTTGAACACCTACATTCAGTCCGCCTTGGACATTGTGATCTCCTGGTTGCCAAACATTTTAACTCCCCTTCCCATTCCCACACAGATCTTTCAATCCTGGGCCTCCTCCACTGTCAGAGTGCGACCCTGCGCAAAGTGGATAAACGGCACCTCATATTTTGCTTGGGCAGCTTACAACCCAGCGGTATGAAAGGCAAGTATGGGAGTGGGAAGGAGAGTTAAAGTGTTTGGCAACCGAGATTGTGTGGGCCAAGGCAGACTGTTGCGAGTGGCTTCACTCTGACAGTGGAGGAACCCAGCTTGCAACCCAGCGGTATGAATAATTTTCTAATTTCACATATCTCCTGCAATCTGCTGCCAGCCCTGTTTTGTGCAGGCCTTCTCCATCTTTCAGTCTGATGAAGAGGTCCGTCACCTCGTCCTTTTCTCCAGAGATGCTACCTGACCCGCTGAGTTACTCCAGCATTTTGTGTCTATCCTGGCAAATAATAGGTGGACACAAAATGTTGGAGTAACCCAGCAGGTGAGAAGGAATGGGCGACGTTTCGGGTCGAGACCCTTCTTCAGACTGATGTCAGGGGAGGGGGCGGGACAAAGATAGAATGCAGTCGGAGACAGTAAGACTAGTGGGAGAACTGGGAAGAGGAAGGGAATGGAGAGAGAAAGCGAGGGCTATCTGAAGTTAGAGAAGTCAATGTTCATACCACTGGGGTGTAAATTACCCAAGCGAAATACGAGGTGCTGTTCCTCCAATTTGCGCTGTTCCTCACTCTGACAATGGAGGAGGCCCAGGATAGAAAGGTCAGATTGGGAATGAGAGGGGGAGTTAAAGTGCTGAGCCACCGGGAGATCAGGTAGGTTACGACAGACTGAGTGATAGGTGGATACGGATGAGGAGGGGGGGGGGGGTTGAATGTAGGTGAACAGAAAGCATACTGAGAGCCTTTAAATGAACAGACAGAAACTTGTGGAGGATTGAAGCAATCAGTTGTTTCTCATGCAACCGATTATCCATGACTCTCGGCAACACAGCGATCTTCACTGTCAGTAATCTTTCAAAACAAAATCATGGTATTCTGACTGCAATATGCTCCTGCTCCTCATATCATTAAACAATATTTAATTGCTCTGCACAACACCTTTCGCGAGAGTTAATGAGAAATGATGCAACTAAAGTCAAATGGCAACATCTTGCTCCCTGTCACGCTGGTACAACTACGTTATATGTTGTTGTGTGACAGGAGCGCACAAACTCATTACAAAAAAATGAGGAGGCTATTCATAGAACATAGAACATGGACAATAGAACATGGAACATAGAATAGAACAGTACAGTACAGGAACAGGCCCTTCAGCCCACCATGTCTGTGCCGAAAATGATGCTAAATCAAATTAATCCATCTACGTGATCCGCACCCCTACATTTCCAATCTGACTAAGGGTCCCGAACTGAACATCACCTATCCATGTTCCCCAGAGATGCTGCCTGACCCGCTGAGTTACTCCAGCACTTTGTGTTCTACACAAGATTTCTGCATCTGCAGTTCCTGTGTCTCTCCATTCTCTGCCTGTTTGTGAAACTGTTGATGAACTTCTTAAACTTCTTAAGCATCATTATGTCTTTTTCAACGGCCCTCCTTGGTTACGCGTTCCTGGCCCCCCCAGCACTCCCTGTGTAGAAAACTTGCCCTGCACATCTACTTTAAATTCTCCTCCTCTCGCCTAAAAGCTTTGCTCTCGAATCTTTGAGATTGGAAGACTCTGGAAGAAGACTCTGAATTGCGATCCGAAGAAGGGTCTTGACACAAAATGTCGGCAGTCCATTTCCTTCATAGATGCTGCCTGACCTGCTGAGTTCCTCCAGCACTTTGTGCTTTGCTTAAAATGCCAGCATCTGCAGTTTCCTGTATCTCCACTCTGATTGTCATGTGTACCGAAGTACAGTGAAAGTTTTTGTTGCGTGCTATCCAGTCAGCGGAAAGACTATACATGATTACAATCGAGCCATCCACAGTGTACAGATACAAGATAAAAGGAATAACGTTTAATGCAAGATAAGGCTTTGTCTTAGGATTATGTTAGGCACAGACTTTATGGGCTGAAGGGATTGTTATGACTGTAACATTTAAAAGTTGGTAGAAAGGTACTTGGATAGGAATGTTTAGAGGGGAAAAAAGCACTGGAGTGCTGGAGTAATTCAGCGGGTCAGGCAGCATCTCTGGAGAACAGGGATAGGAGACGTCTTGGGTTGGGAGCCTTCTTCAGATTAATTTTAGGTGGGAGGAAAGAGGGGTCCCAGCACTTTGTTTCTTTTTTTGCATTCTCTTAAACCTGCTCTGAACCCTCTCCAATGCCAATGCATCCTTCCTCAGATATGGAGCCCAAAATTGCTCGCAATACTCCGTGCAGTCTGACCAGTGCCTTATGAAATCTCTGCAGTATATCCGTGCAGCCTCTACAACGTGAGTAAGACATCTTTTCTCCTGTGAATAATTTCACATTGTTTCACAGTATATTGCATCTGCCACACTCTCGCCTACTCACTCTATTTCCTTTGAAGACTCTTTACCCTCCTTCTCACTCACAATCCCACATAGGTTTGTATCAGTAGCAAATCAGGAAATGTCACTCTTGGCACACATGCACCCATTACACACTCACAACAAACCTACCTCAGCAACTATGATCTACTGGTTTAGTTTAACTTAGTTTAGTTTATTGTCACGTGTACCGAGGTATAATGAAAAACTACTAACCAGTCAGTGGAAAGACTACATGATTACAATCGAGCCATCCACAGTGTACAGATACAGGATAAAGGTGATAATGTTTCGTGAAAGATAAAGTCTAGTAAAGTTCGATTAAAGATAGTCCAAGGGTTTCCAATGAGGTAGATGGTTCAGTTGCCTCATAACTGTCCCTGAATCTGGAGATGTGCGTTTTCACACTTTTGTACCTCTTGCCTGATGGGAGAGGGGAGAAGAGGGAGTGTTCGGGGTGGGGCTCGTCCTTGATTATGCTGCTGGCCTTGCCGAGGCAGTGCGAAGTGTAAATAGAGTTAATGGAAGGGAGGGTGGTTTATGTGATGGTCGAGGCTGCATCCACATTTCTCTACAATTTCTTGCAGACTTCAGTTTTGCACTATAGTGGTTCAGTTAACCAGCATTACTTACTTGGACTTAGTTCCTCCCACACTGTTGAGCGCATTGGGCAGCAAGCTTTTGTCATTCTGTTCGGTCATGTGTGACCCTCAATAGGTTAGCGTCCCGGGCTTCCAAATCCTTCTGGAATGTTCGCCTCCATGTGAGTTTGGGTCGGCCTCTTTTCCTTCTTCCGTCAAGTTGCCATGTATACTATACTATACATATAGTATACTATAACTAGCATTACTGATTATTAAATTATTGTATTATTGATTGTTTATTTGTGTGTTATTGTGTTAACGTGCCTGTAATGCTGCATCGTAACAGTTTTATTGTTTTATTTAGTGCTGGTACATAAGACACTTATGGGCGGCACGGTGGCGCAGCAGTAGAGTTGCTATCTTACAGCGAATGCAGCGCCGGAGACCCAGGTTTGATCCCGCATGGGTTTTCTCCGAGATCTTCGGTTTCCTCCCACATTCCAAAGACATGCAGGTATGTCGGTTAATTGGCTTGGTAAATGTAAAAATTGTCCCTAGTGTTTGTAGGGTAGTGTTAATATGCGGGGACCGCTGGTCGGCATGGACCGGAGGGCCAAAGGGCTTGTTTCCACGCTGTATCTCTAAACTAAAATTAAACACTCTAGGTTCTTGACTCTTGGTCAACTCAACTAAACTATTGGTTTTGATCATCAATACCTGTAGCCCCAACTTTGCTCTCTGCAGAATATTAGGAGTCACAGCATGAGGGGAGCAGTTTATTCTCCCTACAAATGCAACAATGTTTTGGAGTAAATAATTGGGTCAGGCAGCATCACTTGAGAACATGGATCAACATTGCTTCAGGTTGGGACCCTTCCCATTCTTTGTTCCAAATCTTTGAAGAAACAATGGGGTCACATTTGGGTTACTGTTTGGAGGCAGATAAGAGTTAGTCTTGGCATCATGTTCGTCACAGACATTGTGGGCCGAAAGGCCTGTTCTATGTTCTATTTTCTATGTTCTATGACTCTAATCGCTGAAGAAACTGAATCGGTGTTGGGGCTGGAGATGAATAACAGTGTACACTCATCTCTCACGTTGCACGGGTTAGTTTGCTAAAAACACTCACTTTAGGTTAAACATCATGTTTTACAGCTTCTGGAGTCAGTGGTGTGTTTTGCAAGTTGTTAAGAGTCAGACAGACAGTGAAAGGGAAATAGCAGGAATGCTGGAATGCGGAAAGAACAGCAGGAATGCACAGCAGGTCAGGCAGCTTCTGTGGTGAGAGGAATGTTAGGTCAATAATGAATCAGCAGCAGCAGTTTACTAAATTGGGTTCTCATCCATGCCTCTGGAATTGAGCTGGTTTGGGAGATTACCGCCACTCGATTCAAAGGGAACGTTGCTAGACCTCTACAACTCATGTCAGTGCAGTTAAACAGTATAATTTTACTTCGGAGTCACGTGAGTGACTACGTGAAGAAGACCCGTCAGGGCGCATGCGCGTCATTACGTCGGTCGCATTGGCGCAGACAGGCTGGGAGGAACAGAGTCCTCCAGCGGTAAGTTTGAAAAATCCTGCAGGTAAGTTTAAACTTACTTTTCAGGTTGTCCGTTGCAGGAATCTTTTCTCGCAGGTTCCTGCTGGATATCAAATTCAGCATAATCCGGTGGACCGCGGGGAAATTGTTGACCGTGGGGATGCCGGCTTCACATCGCGGGAGTGCAGTAGCAGGTGGCCCGTGGGTTTTGCTGGTTTAATTCGGGCCACGGGGTTTGGTCGACCGCGGGTTATGCAAGCTACGGTCACTGCGTGTGGCTGTTGGGCTTGTTATTCGAGTCGCTGACAGGCAGGTCAGCGACTCCCGAGATTGTTTTAAATATGGGCCGCGGGGTTTCTCTAGACCGCGGGGATACCGGCTACGGTCCGCGGTAAAGTGAGGAGCTGGTGGCCATCGGACTTCTTGTTAGAGTCGCTGACAGTAAGGTCAGTGACTCCCGAGGGTGTTCGGGGTGCCGACTGAGCATGGTCGTCGGGTTACTACATGACTCATTGAGGCAGGGACCCCGACTTTGGAAGCCCATATGAGTCTAAACTATGTGGAGCCTGGCCGGGAGGGTCCCCTCTGTTATATATGTATATCCTCAATGGAGAGGAGTACAAGGGGTCAGTGTGTGGCTGACCCCAACCCCAACTCAGGAAGTGAGATTAGTGGTTTATCACCCTTATGTGTCCATGGCAGTAGCATTTTCTGCTAATTCTGTGGAGGTTTCAGGTCTAGGTCCAAGCTGGCCTCCAAGGAGAATTTACAATTCACGCAGTGCTGCCCTCCAAATTAAGGACGAACGCAATTTTGGGAAGCGTTCAAAAGGGTAGACATTATAGTTACCACTTGGTCACATTGTGACTATCACATCGAGACAGATGATTATCATTTACTCAATTAAGGAAATGGGAAGCCTTGTTGAGCTGTATTATCAGTCACCTGTGAGAGTTACACCAGGTGGCGTCATAGTAATTCTGCTCATTAAAGGGACTGTGCACATTTTCTTCCCCAAGACGCCGGATTATTCATATTAAAAGTAAATAAATCCCAGGTTTAACTGGGATGGGCGTCTTCATTCACATAAATGTCTTTGCCTATGACAAATAACTGTTAAGTTTTGTTCCAGCATTTCCCACTATGTCTGATGTATGGGGGCCAGAGGCACTCCAATTCTTCCCTATAGACGGCGTTGGCATCGGGAAGGAGCACAATTTGGAGTCGCTAGCACGTGCAGCCTGTTTAGGGAAGGAGGATACCAACAGAGCATCGATTTGCATGGCTAGTCCTGGCGGCTGCTGTAGGCAGCGACCTGACAACCCCAACTCGGAGTGAGTGCCAAGCCTGGGGTATCAATGTCAGACAACATTGCGTCTCGTTGCAATCCAACAACGCTCCATCTTAAGGCATGTCAGGCAGCAACACCTAGTAAAGGGTTGCAAAATTCCTCCCACTCAAGGGTTGGAGTGGTCGAGAGAGTGCTACAGGAGGATGCACATGTGCCTGAAGCAACACCTGTTTGCAGGGTTGCCATTCCTCCCACTTGGTGCACCACAGTGGTCGAGATAGTGCTAAAATACATGCACACATGCCTGAGGCGACACCTAGAAAGGGTTGCCAAAATTTCTCCCACTCAAATGGTGGAGTAGTCGAGAGAGTGCTACAGGAGTATGCACATGGGCCTGAAGCAACACCTGTTTGCAGGATTGCCATTACTCCCACTCGGTTCTCCGTAGTGGTCGAGATGGTGCTAAAATACATGCACACAGGCCTGGGGCAGCTCCTGTTGCAGGCTGCATAAGTCCTCCTACGTGGATGTATAGCGGATGAAGATGGAGCCACACACATATGTGATAAGATTGTGGGGAATGGAGTTGAACAACATGCTTGGTACAGAGGCATGTACAAGCAAATGGAGGAGATGGATGGTGATACCTGCTTCAGCTTCGATAAGTCCCACTCTAAAAGAGTGTCTAAGGTTAGTATGGATTAACTCCAAACAGGAATCCAAACATGGCTATGTGCCGGGATCCCATGCTGAATGCATAAGGCACGACGATCGCATGAAGGAAAGCAGTGGGCGTTGCCTCTAAAATTGCTGCTCAGTCGCTGATTGCTGATCCATCCAGAGAAATCCAAATTAACACCTGACTATTTGGGTCACAATTGATTCAATTAAGTGACTCTGTTCAGGGAAAAAAGGGTAGAACTAATTGACAGGTGTATCAAGCTAATTGAGGCATTAAGGATACATTCGGGTCATTATAATAGACCTATGCAGTTATCAGTAAAGGCTATTTCTGATTTGCAATGGTGGATTCACCATGTGTCCAGGAGTTATAGCAAGGTAATGCTTGACCAGCCTTCCATGATTTTGCAGATGAATGTCAGTGCACTCGGGTGGGGTGTCACGGATACGAGTTGTGGAGGCAGATGGACTGAGCAAGAGGCATCACTTCTGCAGACATGGGCAGTTAACTATTAAGAGGTTTTTATGGACAAGGCTTATTGCTCTAACAAATGTAATCTGCATGTTCAGTTTCAGATTAACAATACTACGTAAGTGGCATATATATGAATCACATCGGTGGAATCAAGTCGGTATTTTGTGACAGATTGGCTAATCACATTTGGGCCTGGTGCATTGAAAAAGATATTTCAGCTATTTATCTACCAGGTAGATTCTACATAGTAGCAGACGCCAAGTCACGAAAGTTCCATGACAACATAGATTGGATGTTGAACCAGGAGGTGTTCAATAATATAGTACTTGTATATGAATGCCAGATCTCGATTTGTTTTGCATCAAGGTTCAACCATCAGCAGCCTAAATAGGTTTCATGGGAACCAGACCAGGTGACAGTTGCAATTGATACTTTGACGTTACATTGAGGTGGTATGTTTTATATATTTTCCTACCATTTTGCCTAATAGGTCGGAGTCTGCAAGAAATCAAGCAGGATGATGCTTTGGGGGTGCTTGTAACCTAATTGGCCGAATCAAGCATGGTTCCCTTTGATGTTACAGTTAGGGTTCCAACCTCGTTTTGGTGGTTCCTAAGCGTAGGAATTGACTAGACCATCCGCTAACACGGGAAAGTCATCTGTTATGTGATTGTATTGACTTGTTAATTTGCAGGTTTTAAGAAGGCCATACCTGGAGCAAGGACTGTCTGGGTGAACGGTGGACATGCTCACTGTAGCCTGCAGAAAGAGTACTCAAAAGGGGTATATTACTTATGTAAAAAACGGGAGCAATATTGTGTACAAAATAATATTGACTATAGTACTGCAGGTATTGTGGATATTTTAGAGTTCCTGTTGACACTCTACGATGATGAGGGGCTCAGTTATAGCACCATTAATACAGCTTTAAGTGCTTTGTCATCGTATGGTTTTGATGGGGTCAGGAAAGATCCCATTGAGTTTCATCATATCATAGCTGGATTGATGAAAGGAATTTCAACTCTAAACCTCCTAAACCCAGCTATATGGCGATCTGGGATGTAAGTGTGGTCCTCAAGATGCTTCGACAGTAGGTTCCTGTCATGTCTCTGAATTTGCCAAACTAATCATGAAACTAATTATGCTCTTGGCATTGGTTCAGCATAGCAAGTGCAGATTTTGCAAAAAAATTCTGCTAGACAGGATGGAAGTTGCTGAAGAGAATGTTATGTTATATAATTGCGCCCTGCTTGAGCAGAGCAGGCCAGGTGTCACTGGTTTGTTAGATACATAGATACATAGAAAATATTGCAGGAGTAGGCCTTCTCTCCATACCCCCTGATCCCTTTAGCCACAAGGGCCACATCTAACTCCGTCTTAAATATAGCCAATGAACTGGCCTCAACTACCCTCTGTGGCAGAGAGTTCCAGAGATTCACCACTCTTTGTGTGAAAAATGTTTTTCTCATCTTGGTCTTAAAGGATTTCCCCCTTATCCTTAAGCTGTGACCCCTTGTCCTGGACTTCCCCAACATCGGGAACAATATTCCTACATCTAGCCTGTCCAACCCCATAAGAATTTTGTAAGTTTCTATAAGATCCCCTCTCAATCTCCTAAATTCTAGCGAGTATAAGCCGAGTCTATCCAGTCTTTCTTCATATGAAAGTCCTGACATCCCAGGAATCAGTCTGGTGAACCTTCTCTGCACTCCCTCTATGGCAATAATGTCCTTCCTCAGATTTGGAGACCAAAACTGTATACAATACTCCAGGTGTGGTCTCACCAAGACCCTGTACAACTGCAGTAGAACCTCCCTGCTCCTATACTCAAATCCTTTTGCTATGAAAGCTAACATACCATTTGCTTTCTTCATTGCCTGCTGCACCTGCATGCCTACTTTCAATGACTGGTGTACCATGACACCCAGGTCTCGCTGCATCTCCCCTTTTCCTAATCGGCCACCATTTAGATAATAGTCTGCTTTCCTGTTTTTGCCACCAAAGTGGATAACCTCACATTTATCCACATTATACTGCATCTGCCAAACATTTGCCCACTCACCCAGCCTATCCAAATCACCTTGCAGTCTCCTAGCATCCTCCTCACAGCTAACACTGCCCCCCAGCTTAGTGTCATCCGCAAACTTGGAGATGTTGCCTTCAATTCCCTCATCCAGTTCATTAATATAAATTGTAAATAGCTGGGGTCCCAGCACTGAGCCTTGCGGTACCCCACTAGTCACTGCCTGCCATTGTGAACAGGACCCATTTACTCCTACACTTTGCTTCCTGTTTGCCAGCCAGTTCTCTATCCACATCAATACTGAACCCCCAATACCGTGTGCTTTAAGCTTGTATACTAATCTCTTATGTGGGACCTTGTCGAAAGCCTTCTGAAAGTCCAGATACAACACATCCACTGGTTCTCCCCTATCCACTCTACTAGTTACATCCTCGAAAAATTCTATAAGATTCGTCAGACATGATTTACCTTTCGTAAATCCATGCTGACTTTGTCCAATGATTTCACCACTTTCCAAATGTGCTGCTATCCCATCTTTAATAACTGACTCTAGCAGTTTCCCCACTACCGATGTTAGACTAACTGGTCTGTAATTCCCTGTTTTCTCTCTCCCTCCCTTCTTAAAAAGTGGGGTTACGTTTGCTACCCTCCAATCCTCAGGAACTACTCCAAAATCTAAAGAGTTTTGAAAAATTATCACTAATGCATCCACTATTTCTGGAGCTACTTCCTTAAGTACTCTGGGATGCAGCCTATCTGGCCCTGGTGATTTATTGGCCTTTAATCCATTCAATTTACCCAACACCAGTTCCCGACTAACCTGGATTTCACTCAGTTCCTCCATCTACTTTGACCCGCGTTAAATTTTTTTGTTGCATGTTTATGTGTAATGGCACATTTATGTTCATTATATTGAAGCTATAAAGACCTTAAGAAATGTGGAAACAGCATTGTTTGTCAGTTACATGAAGCCACACAGGAGAGTGTCTGTGCAGACTATCTCAAGGTGGTTTAAAGCTAATGTTGATTAAGGCAGGTATTAACACTGAAGTGTATATATCCTTTTTCCACTAGTGCAGCAGCAACGTCGTCGGCTAGGGCGATGGATGTTCACAGCGGCCATATTTTTATAGGTGCCGGTTTGTCAAATGAATTATTTTTAAATTTTTTACCATCGGCTGATTCGAGAGAGGCTGTTTGCAAATTCAGTATTAAGTCCTGTTTAGTTTCCCCTGGGATAGAGGGGTTACTGTTTGTTTTGATTATTCAAATCAATTGTTACTGCATGATATTCACATTTCATGTTTAACGCATTATTGATTGTTTCTCATCGAAAGTCAATCAATGCAGTGAGGCCGGGATTTGCCGGGGGAGTGCAGTGGAGAGATACATTTTTTTGCCTTCCATCACAGTGCTGTGATGGATGTATGTGTAAATTGTGTTTGTGTCTTGGGTCTTCTTTGTTTTGTAATGTATGGCTGCAGAAACGACATTTCGTTTGGACCTCAACGGGGTCCAAATGACAAATAAATTGTATTGTGTTGTATTCACGTAGTCACTCACGTGACTCCGAAGTAAAATAGTAAGATTAAACGAGAACTTACCAGTTTGAAGTTTGATCTTTATTTTATGAGGCGTTACGTTGGTGATTACGTGCCCGCCACGCCCAACCCTCTCTCATAAAAAAGGTCATATGGTAGTTCTCATGTTGCTCATCTTAATATGTTACTTCAAATATTGTGTTGTCTGTGATTTCCTACCGCTGCTTTGAAGATTGACGCGCATGTGCCCTGACGGGTCTTCTTCACGTAATCACCAACGTAACTCCTCATAAAATAAAGATCAAACTTCAAACTGGTAAGTTCTCGTTTAATCTTACTATTCTGCACTATTAGGCTTAATCTATTAAAAATAACAAAGTACAAATGTAATCCCACTTCATCTTCCGATTATAATTCATAATCTTCGTCATCATTGACCATGGTATCTGGTTCCATGCCATTTGGATATGTATCCATCACTTTTGTGAAGGAATATTCCAACTGGGGTAAAGATAGATAAAGGGTGGCAGTGGTAGCGTGCTGCCTTACAGCGCTTGCAGCACCGGAGACCCGGGTTTGATCCTGACTACGGGTGCTGTCAGTACGGAGTTTGTGCATTCTTCCTGTGAATGCGTGGGTTTTCTCCGAAATCTTCGGTTTCCTCCCACACCAAAGATGTACAGGTATATTGGCTTGGCAAATGTGAAAATTGTCCCTAGTGTGTGTGGGATATTGTTAATATGCAGGGATTGCTGGTCGGCCTTTGACAAGGTCCCACACAAGAGATCAGTGTGCAAAATTAGAGCACATGGTATTGGGGGTAGGGTATTGACATGGATAGAGAACTGGTTGGCAGACACGAAGCAAAGAGTAGGAATTAACTAGCAATGTTACAAAATTTTGAGATTTAAAAAATCAAGTCTGCAATTTATCCCATCAGTAAAGCATAAAAATAAGTTAAATTGACACCTAATTCACTTTCATATCTTCAGTATTAAAGTTATGGCCATTTTCATACTCTGAAATTAGCATCTTGTACCCTATTGCTTTTCCATTGACTTAAAAGCTATGATCAAGGACAGTCAAAAGCCCATAACATTCTTAAAAATTAAGTGAATTGAATGACATTTTCAGTTATTATAGATTGAAGCATTCTGAAACAAATATGAAACAATCTTACTTGGATGACCTGAAATTAAAGCATATAATTAGTTAGCTACCCAATTGTAGCTAATTACAAAATTCAATTACTAGATCTAAACATCTATCCATTTCTTAAGAAAAAGTTAACATTTTAAAATAGCGTAAGTATTCAAATAACATTCACACAAGAATTCACAATATAACATGATTTTTAAATCTCATTGTCATGAATTTATAGGCCAAAAGGAAGGAATTTAGTGTTTAATTCCCGTAAATTTATGGCCATTTTAATCATCTTGCGAGGGTTTTTGTGGAACGCGCTGGTTTGGAACGTTGCATTTGCGGTGAATTTAAACCTCATATCGGCAGGAAAAATACTGCCCGTTCGTATATTTACATAATGACATTTTCGCAATGTGAAATTTTGATTAAAGGCATCCTTAGAAGCAAGTTTATATATAAAATAATCGGCTTTCTTTTACCTGTCCCGTACATGAAATCCGTCGGCGTTGACGGCTTTAGAAGATTATTTTTAATTTACTCCTGTTCGTAAAATATCCAGTGCAGTTTAAAAGAAACTTAATAAAACGTCAGGCCAAGCGATTATTCTTTAGCAGCTAAACAGTCTGACAGACATCGATTTGAATAGGCTGGAGAAACAAGGCATTTTAAACCCGCCCCCCTCTCAAAGGCGCCAAAGTCGCGCACACGGGCAGTGACAGAACTGCAGCGCCGCTGAAGGTAAGTTTTGTAACATACCTAAATTAACGGGTCCTTTTCAGAATAGCAGTCAGTGACTAGTGGGGTGCCCTAAGGCTCGGTGCTGGGACCTCAGTTATTTACAATATATGATAAGGATTTAGACAAGGGAATTAAATGTGACATCTCTAAGTCTGCGAATGACATGAAGCAGGGTAGAAACACAGAACTACAAATGCTGATTTATGCCAAAGATAGATACAAAGTGCTAGAATACCTCAGCGGGTCAGGCAGCATTTCTGGAGAAAAAGGATAGGTGATGTTTTGGTTCGGGACCCTTCTTCAAACTGGTCATCACGTCAGAATTCACAACTTCAGACTTCTTCAGACTGAAAGAGTCCTGACCTGACACGTCACCCTTTTTCCAGATATGCTGCCTGACCCACTGAGTTACTCCAGCACTTTGGTATAAACCTGCATCTGCAGTTCTTTGTTTCTACTGAGTATCTGGGGCAGTTCGTTCCAGCGGTTTACTACTCTTTGAGTAGAAATATATTTTTCCAAGAGCACCCAGCAATTGGTAACATTTAGATTTGCAATTAAATTCTCTAAACCGTGTAGCTTTCTCTTGTAAAGGTTAACAAGTGGCCGTTGTTTTCCATGTAATTAAAAACCAGCCAGGATGTCGTTCAGGATGTTTGGAAGAAGTCTCTTCTACAAGCAATGCAGGGATATACTTGGTAGAACACAATGAGCTGGAGTAACACTGAGGAGCAGGCAGCATCTCTGGAGGGCATGGATAGACGACGTTTTGGGCCTGACTTGACACGTCAGTCTGCAGAAAGGCCCTGACCCGAAATGTTGCCTATCCATGTCTGCCAGAGATGCTGCTTGACCCACTGGCTTACACCAGCACTTTTGGATTTCCTCAAGATGCCAACATAGTGGGTAGACATGTAAATAGCTTGTTCTATGCTCCCCACCAGTCTAATTTCAGTCAATAAAATACTGAATCAAGCACTTGAGCAACTAAACTTTATTTTGGATAACACAACACAAATTCCCCTATACAATACCTAACCACCGCAGGTTCGATCCTTGTATCTGCTTGGCCAAGCGCTTCTAGCCTTGTGCAAGTAGAGACACTCCAAAAGGTCACGCAGTCCCAAGCGTTCTTCCAGAAGATCGACATCGGACCTCGTGGGAGCTACCTTTTATAGGTCCCCGAACCTTGAGGGGTCGAACCACATGGGGGTGGTCTCTATACAGTCCAATAACACATATCAATTAACACAGTACATGACAGATAGTTCCCTAACTCAATAATACAGTAACTAATACAATGTACCTGACAAAGTTTTGAGATGGAAGTTAACAGAGATGAATCATGCAACATGTGCCCGGGGATTCAGACAACCCAGACAAAGCTCAACATCTTAACCAATCAACAACTGTCCAAATAAGGCTTCACGACATTATTTACACTATGTATATCTGGTTTGCATTGACCCAATCAGTTCCATGCAATTTATACCTTATTGTAAGAAACTGCAGATATCTCAATCTTTCCCTGCAGCTCTTATCTAGGCCACAGACAAACTGGCACCATTCAGCAGCTTGTCCCAGTTCTGCAAAAGGCACATTTAACTTGACCAAAATGGCCTAGCAGCACACAAGCCTTACTCAATTTTAATGTCCTGGCTGCTCCAATTTGGCCAGAATTAACAGACATGTGTTCCGTTAAGGTGCCATCCTGGAGACAGTGTCTCCAGGAGTGCTAAACACCCTTGTATGTGCCCAATAATATCCACCCAGATTCTTTACACACATCTCCTCCACACAAGGGTGGCACGGTAGAGCTGATACTTTTCAGCGCCAAAGACCCGTGTTCGATCCTGACTACGACTGCTGTCTGTACGGAGTTTGTATGTTCTCCCTGTGACTACGTGGGTTTTCTCCGGGTGCTCCAGTTGCCTCCTACACACCAAAGACGTACAGGTTTGTAGGTTACTTGGCTTTGGTAAAGTTGTAAATTATTCCCAGTGTGTAGTATAGAGCTAGTGTACGGGGTGATCGCTGGTCTGCGCAGACTCGGTGGGCCGAAGGGCCTGTTTCCGTGTTGTATCTCTGAATTCTTAGGTCTTAAAGTCTGAAGTCTTGAACTCAGGAACATTTAAGAAGCTTTCAGCAGATGTGTGTACACTTACATTGAGCTCCACAGTACTATTGTGGAGTGTGAGGAGTTCAATAATTGTTGTTTGAAAGCTTTGAGTTAAGACCATCTTGAAGGATCACTGATTTACCTTTTACCTTTAGAAAAATGGATGAAGATATTCTATTTTTGTAGAATATGTACCAAAAAGCTTGTCAGGCTAGATATCCTTGACAATGTGACCACTTAACACCAATTACACTTATCATAAGCAAAGGTACTGCATTGAGGAGGCACATGTCATTTATTGTGGTTTCACCTGGTGCTGCTGTGAATTCTCAACTCCCCAAGAGTGGGAGCTGACGGTAGAATTCAAGACGTAGTCTAACCCACCAGGGGGACTGGAGGATTCACTTACATTCACCACAGTTACCTTCTGCGCCCCACCCATTGGTTTACATCACATACATCAACATACACACACGCACACACACACACACACACACACACACACACACACACACACACACACACACCGCACACACACACACACACACACACACACACACAACACACACACACACACACACACACACACACACACACACACACACACACACACACACACACACACACACACACACACACACACCATATAGTGACACACACCTGCACACCAACTTGCTGACGCATGCACATACACACACACACACACACACACACACACACACACACACACACACACACACACACACACACACACACACACACACACACACACACACACACACAATATAGTGACTCACACCTGCACACCAACTTGCTGACGCATGCACACACACACACACACACACACACACACACACACACACACACACACACACACACACACACACACACACACACACTAACCTACTGACACACATGCACATTTGCATGCACACCAACCTACAGATACGCACGCATATGCATGCACAGAGACAGACACATGCACACACCAACTCACACAAACACATACACAAACTTACAGATATATACACTCACATTGTACACACATGCACACACACTCACGCATGCACACACACACACACACACACAAGTGCACACACACAAGCGTACACACAAGACAGACCCACACATACAGACAGACACACATGCAGACCCACTGAGGCGGGTACACATGCACAGACACACATACACAAACGCGCACACATGTACAACAACTTACTGACACACATGCACATTTCTGCACCCACCAACTTGCAGATACATACACATGTGCACACACAAACAGACACACACTGGGATTTTACATTTTACCTTATGCCTGGCTGAATGTTCCCATTGCACACACGTGTACACACACACACATGCACACACACGTACAGACAGACACATACACACACCAACTCACACACTCACAAACACAGACATACACACTCCCATCGTACACACCCAGACACATAAACACACATGCACAAACACACACGCACACACATGCACATACGTACACACACACACGCACATAATCACACCCACCCACTTACAAGCTTGCTTACAGGATATGCACTTTCGTTCCAATTAAATAAATTTAATTCTGTTCTCTCTGCCTTTATATCATTCATCAGTGATATTGCTTCAACACTTACAGAGTAAAACTGAAAGCAACGACCCTTCATTCACAATACAAATGGATCACTCTGGGATTTAACATTTTACCTTATGCCTGGCTGATGCATACAATATTGATTTTGTCTCTGACACATTCTATTGATCGATTCCAATATGAACATAATAAAACAATGCAAAGTACCAGTCAGTTCCACCATTTCTCTCCACCACTCAATGTAGTGCATTGATCCATACTACTACATCGGCTGGGAGAGTACATTGATCAAATCCATGTTTAAATCTTGTTTTGGAGAGGAATGCAGTTACTAGGGGTTTGGATGATAGCGCCATTCATGAATCTACGGAAAATGAAGAAGTCCGTAACTAAATGTGGCAAGACCCCTGAACTAAACCCAGGCCACAGCTGATAGGTGGCAAGAGACATTTGTGCCGAAGTGCTGGAGTAACTCAGCGAGTCAGGCAGCATCTCTGGAGAACATGGATAGGTGACATTTTGGATCGGGACCCTTCCACAGACTCATAGAGGGAGGGGTGGGGGGGGAGAAAGCTGGAAGAAAGGATGTACAGGACAAAGCCTGGCAAGTAGGGTGGTCATGGTGGCGCAGCGGTAGAATTGCTGCCTTACAGCGCTTGCAGCACCTGAGACCCGGGTTCGATCCCGACTACTGCTGTCTGTACAGAGTTTGTATGCTCTCCACATGGCCGCGTGGGTTTTCTCCCAGATCTTCAGTTTCCTCCCACACTCCAAAGATGTACAGGTTTGTAGATTAATTGGCTGGTATAAGTGTAAATAGTACATTGTCCCTTGTGTATGTGTAGGACAGTGTCAATGTGCGGGGATCGCTGGTCGGTGCAGACTCGATGGGCCAAAGGGCCTGTTTCCACTCTTAATCTCTAAACTAAACTAAACTAAAGTAATAGGTGGATACAGGTACGAGTTATTATTGTAGGCAGATGGAATCAAGAACCAAAGGACATAGGATAGGTGAGGGGGGTAGAGGGGAGGAAAGATGTAATAGGACTTGAGGGGTAACTTTTTTACACAAAGGGTGTGGGATGTATGGAACGACTTGCCAGAGGAGGTATTGGAGGTAGGTACTATCACAATGTTTAGACAGGTACATGGATAGGATAGGTTTAGAAGGATATGGGCCAAACACAGGCAGGTGTAGATGGGACATGTTGGTAGGTATGGGAAAGTTGGGCCAAAGGGCCTGTTTCCATGCTGTATGACTCTATTAGTCTGAGACTCCATGGTTGGACAAAGGCCAGAGATGAAAAGACAGAAGGTGTGAGTCAAAAGGATTGAAGAGTTTCAAATTGTGAAGCTAGAGGAAGGAATGTAGGTGGAAGGATGGGGGATGAAATAGGTGCAAGTGTATATAGGGCACAGGGGGAGGGTAAGGAAAAGTTGGGTGGGTGGGGGGAAGAAGGGAGAGGCTGGGACAGTTGGATTAATGGGAATGGACAGGGAGGATGGTCATCTGGGGCCGGAAAGAGCGGCCCGGTGGTGCAGCGGTGGTTACAGCCTTACAGCGCCAGAGACTCGGAATCGATCCTGACTACGGGTGCTGGCAGTACGGAGTTTGTACATGTTTCCTGTGAATGCATGGGTATTCTCCATGTGCTCCGGTTTCCTCCCACACGCCAAAGACGTGAAGGTTTGTGGGCTAATTGTCTTTGATAAGTTGTAAAAATTGTCCCTACTGTGCAGTATGGGGCAATCGCTGGTCAGCGCGGACTTGGTGGGCCGAAGGGCCTGTTTCCGCGCTGTATCTCTAAAGTCTAAGAAATCCCAGTAAGCAGCAGATGGGCAGAAGGAGCTTGGCCCGTACTGTGTCGAATTGTGTGTAACTGGAAGCTGATGCACAAAAAGGAGATTGATACACATTACCCTAGATAAGTGTGCAGCTCTACCAGACATTGAAATTCAACAGACAGCAGTTTCCCTGTGAGGTTGCTGATGGCAATCAGCAGTGATACTCTATCCACAGACAGTAGCACATGTTAGAAGTCTGTTGCTTTGTGTGCCTTCATCTCCCACTCTGGGAGCGGTAATGGAAATCACACACTTTGTGACAGTGTGATGGGGATGAGTTAACTCATACAATGAAGGCTGAAATGCTGCAGATATCATTACTGATGGCGATGTTAATTCAGTTCCCTTGCAATGCCGCTTCAATCTCTTTCATTCAAGGTGGGCTGAATGCTGAGATCTCCGCTCCAATTCCAGCTCCTCTCGTATCCCTGGATTCATTTCTCCATCATTGGTGGCCAGGTCTTCAGATGACAAACCAGGACACCCAAACTCCCCCTCAGGAGAAAGTTCAAAGAAGAAGCAGCGATAATGCCAGGGGTTAACCTCACCACAGGAATTCACTGCAGGAAAGAACGATCCAGCCGTCTCAAGTGTTAGTGTCTGAAGAAACGTCCCCACCCAAAACATCACCTATTCTTTTTCTTTATAGATGCTATGTCTATCTTCGGTATAAACCAGCATCTGCAGTTCCTTTCTCCACAGACTCAATTGTTACTTTTGCAAAGAATTTGATAAATATTAAGAACAAGTTCTCGGCTATGGAGGAAGAGGGGGGGACTAATTTGAATCATTTTGAAAAGGAGCAAACTTCATCTTGATGTTTTCCCCTGCATTCTTTAGACCGTGAGTCCGTGATGACTTTTAATCATTTTCTGAAACCTCAGACATGTGCCTCATTTTTTTTCAGACTTGAGCCTGATCGATATGTGTTCTTCAAACTTGCCAGCTTTGCCCTGCAATCTAATGGGAACGTAGGGTCCCTGAACTCTCCCACTCGCTACTATATTATTCCTTGGAGCGCAGGAGGCTGAATGAAATAGATAGGGTGAATGCACAGAGTCTCTTGCCCAATGGAGGGGAATCTAGAGCCAGTGGACATTGGTTTAAGGTGAGAGGGGGAAGATTTAATAGGAACTCATGGGGAAACTTTTTCACAGAGAGGGATGTGGGTGTATGGAACGAGCTGCCAGATGAAGTAGTTGGGGCAGGTATTATGACGAAGATGTATGTCATTGGAACAGGGGCATGGACAGATCAGATCAGCCATTGAATGAGAGAGCAGGCTTGAGGGAGCGAATTACCTGCTTGAAGGTCTAATATCTGTGTTTATACCTCTCCGTGTTTGCCTCCTCTCTCGGGATGCATTACAGCATGGTTTGGGAACAGCTCCATCCAGGACGGCAATACATTTTTGCAGAGAATTGGGGATGCAGTCCGGACCATTGCGCAAACCAACCTCCCTTCCATTGACTCGATTGACATCTCACGCTGCCTCGGCAAGGCTGCCAGCATGATCAAGGACCAGTCTCACCCCGTCCACTCCCTCTTCTCCCCTCTCCCATCAGGCAAGAGGTGCAGAAGTGTGAAAACGCACACCTCCATGTTCAGGAGTTTCTTCCCAGCTGTTATCAGGCAATTGAATGGTCTTTTCATCGACTGGAGTGCAGTCCTGACTTCACATCTACCTCATTGGAGACCTTTGAAATATCTTTAAATTGGACTTTATCGAACTTCAATGTTATATTTTGCATTTATAGTCGTATTCTTTAACCTTTATCTGTACACTGTGCACGGCTTGATTGTATTCACATGTTGTTTTTACTCTGACTGGGTAGCACATAAACAATAGCTTATCGCTGCACCTCGGTACATGTGACAACAATGAACTAAACTAAAATCCATTGACCTGTCTTGAGATATAGTTGTCAGTCCACCAACACGGCCCTTCCTCCACACTAGGGATTCACAGTGATCTGAAAGAAGACATCTCTCTTCCACTGAATCCCTCGTGGCCAACTCCTTATCTTAGGAAAATGTCCCACAGCACTTGTCTCATCAGTCTGCAGAAACAGCCTCTCTGCTTCCAACCTGTCTGGCCTGTAAGAATCCGATACATTTCAGTGAGATCGCTGGTCATTCTTCTAAATACTTCCCCTTATCATTCGATCCGCAGATATTGAAACCTTGTGGAAAATATACGTTTTTCCAGCTAGTTTGATGAAAACCTTTAACCAACAGTTAAACTTATGTGGCAAGTGACGAATACAACTTGATTGATTGATTGAACAAGGCCAGAATAGACATAAAGTGCTGGAGTAACTCAGCGGGTCAGGCAGCATCCCTGGAGAACATGGATAGATGACATTTTGGTTCGGGACAATTCTTCAGCCTGAAGAAGGGTCCCGATCCATGTTGTCCGGCGCTGCTGCCTGAACGGCTGAGTTACTCCAGCACTCTGTGTGCTGTTTTGTAAACCGGCATCTGTAGTTCCTTGTCTCCAGTGGTGTGTTCTAAGTGCCTCTGATTAAGATATTATTGGCAGATACATTCATTTTATCTCGAACTTCTCTCTTGATGAATGCATTAAAACGTGATAAAAAGCAACTTAAAGCGCAGTGTAGGAAAAGGACAGTTGAATAACAATTAACGGGTCAAACTGTACGGGACTGAGTTATATTGTCAAGTTAGTTGATTTGGCCAAGGTTTTTCCAATCTTATTTAAATGCATGAGCTCCTGTCAATATTACGGTTAGCGTACCCAAGTCTCAGCTTCAGAAGTCATTAGACTAGAACAAAGAACATTTATATAGAACAGCGAATGAGGCAACCAGTCAATATTCTCTCTGCACCAAACTGCACCCCCGAAACCCCCTCCAGCCATGCACCCCCCTAGTTCTGTCTCCATGCATATTTCCCATCTTCATCATCTGCTAAATCCTTAAGTTGTGAGGATGCAAAGCTCCCAAAGCTTTTCCATCCCCCCTTGTTTTTTTGTGATGCTCCTGAATATTTATGGATCAGTTAGGATCTAGTTACGATGCTTAATCTCAGAAACAGCTTCTTCACCGCCATTATCAAGCTTCGGAATGGTCCTTCCATATGCTTGGGTACTGCCCGATTCACCTCTACCCCATTGCAGACAATGGATGTTGTCGTAGATTTATAGACTCAAAGAGTTATACAGCATGGCAACACGATGGTGTAATGGTAGAGCTCCTGTCTTACAGCGCCAGAGAACCGGGTTTGATCCTGACTACAGGTGCTTGACTGCAAGGAGTTTGTATCTTCTCCCTGTGACGCGTAGATTTTTTGAAATCTTCATTTCCTCCCACACATCAAAGACTTACAGGTTTGTAGTTTAATAGGTTTGGTATAAATGTTTTTAAAAAATTGTCCTTAGTGTGTGTAGGATAGTGTTAGTGTTCGAGGATCACTGGTCGGTACGGACTAGGTGGGCCAAAGGGCGTTTCCGCATTGTATC
>JAXLNO010005031.1:0-17809 GCA_038087875.1 Malacoraja senta
CGGTACAGTTGCTGCCTCACCGCCAGAGACGCGGGCTCGATCCTGACTACGGGTGCTGTCTGTGCGGAGTTTGTACGTTCTCCCCTTGACCTGCGTTTTTACTCCGGGTGCTCCGGTTTCCTCCAACATTTCTAAGCCGTTCAGGGTTGTACATTAATCGGCCTCCGCAAAATTGTTACATTGTCCCTAATGTGCGTAGGATAGCGCTAGTGTACGGGGTGATCGCTGGTCGGCGCAGAGTCCGTGGGCAGAAAGATTTGTTTCCTGCACTGCATCTCTAAACTAAACTAAACCAAAGAAGGGTCTCGACCCAAAATGTCACCCATTCCTTCTCTCCACAGATGCTGCCTGACCCGCTGACTTACTCCAGCACTCTCTCTCTGTCTCTCTCTTTCTCTCTCTCTCTCTCTCTTTCTCTCTGTCTGTCTCTCCCTCTCTCTCTCTCTGTCCCTCCCTGTCTGTAACTCTCTTTCTCCCTCTCTCTATCTCACAGTTCTCTCTCTCTCCTCTCTCTCTCTCTCTCTCTCTCTCTCTCTCTGTCTCTCTCTCTCGCTGTCTCTCTCTCTCTCTATCTGTCTCTCTCTCCAGCTGTCTCTCTCACTGTCTGTCTCCCTCCCTCTCTCCCTGTCTCTCTCCGTCTCTCTGTCCCTCTCTCTCTCTGTCTCTCTCTGTTTCTCTCTCTCTCTCTCTCTCTCTGTCTGTCTCTCTCTCTCTCTCTCTCTATCTCTCTCTGTCCCTCCATCTCTCCCCCTCTCTGTACAGATGGCGGGCGGAGGGGAGAGTGGACGCTGGCTCGGTTTGGCTGCCGCTGCTCTCTCCTCAAATTGTGTTTCTTATTTTCTTTTGTGCTTTTGTAATTGAATTCTGTCCTTGATTTGTGTACTGTGTGTTTTTATATTTAATTTATTCCGATTATGTGTTTTGTATTTTGTGAATCTATGCCTTGTAAGGTGTCCTTGTGTGTTAGAAAGGCGCCAGCAAATAAAATGAATTTTTATTATTATTACATCTGTCTCTCTCTCTAACTCTCTGTCTCTCTCTGCCCCCTCTCTGTCTCTCCCTATGTGTCTTCTTGTTTCTCTCACTCTGTCTCTCTCTCTCTTTCTCTCTCTCTCCATCTCTGTCTGTCTCTCTCCTTCTCTTTCCCTCTGTCTCTCTCTGTCTCTCTCTGTCTCTCTCTCTGTCTCTCTCTGTCTCTCTCTGTCTCTCTCTCTCTGTCTCTCCCTCTGTCTCTCTCTGTCTCCCTGTCTCTGTCTTTCGCCCTCTCTCTGTCTCTCTCTGTCTCTCTCTGTCACTCTGTCTCTGTCTCTCTCTGTCTCTCCCTCTGTCTCTCTCTCTCTGTCTCTCTCTGTCTGCCTGTCTCTGTCTCCCCCCCCTTCTCCGTCTCTCTCTCTCTCTCTGTCTCCCTCTCTGTCTCACTCTGTCTCTCGCAATTTTCAATTTCAATTTAAAAACTTTATTGGCATGATAAAAAAATACATTGTTATATTGCCAAAGTATAAAACATGACGTACATATTTAAAATGCATAAGTATAAATACAAGTATAGTGCATGATAGATAAGTCCCTGTACATAAACTCGCAAGAGGCCTATAGCCCTTTATTGATTGCTACATGTTCTTGCAGCTGAATGCAGTACAACAGAATAGCAAGTTTAGCAATTCATATTAATTTCTTAGTGTCAGTTAATGTCAATTAGTGTGTGCGTACATATGTGCATATTGGTCATTCACCGTCTCTCAGGTTATGGCATGCTGTTACGTATTGTGCAACCAAGATGTGGCCGTATTTCCTTCACCAAGGATTATTCTTAGTTTTGATGTGTCAACTAGTTCTCTAAAATCGGGGTTGCCAGTCTGAGTTTGTCAAAGTATGTTTTCCTTGTTTTGTCAAATTTATTGCATTTTAGGAGGAAGTGCACCTCTGTTTCAACCTCATCTGTCAAACAGTGGCTGCATATTCTGCTTTCTCTTGGTTGCCAGAATCTCTTCTGTCTTCCTTTTTCAACTGCCAAATAGTGGTCGCATAACATGTATTTGGTGAGGGTCTGCCTCTGCTTTATGTCTCTAACAGTTGAGAGATAGTCATCCAATTTATAATCTCTTTTTAGGGCACGGTAACATTCTAATCTGCTTTGGCTTTGGTTTCTTTATCTTTATGCAATGTTCCAAATACGTTCTTTACATTGTTTGATAATTTGGTTCACTCTAACTGGTGACAGCGGATCAGTATTGATCTGAGGTTGGTCAGGATTTAACTGGATAGGGTTTAACTGAATATGGGTAGTTAGTCTCAGTACCAACTGATACAGGGAACTCTTTTCTGGGCTCTCCTCTTGTGTTTTAAGGGATTTAAACTGGAGGGTATCTGGTGGGCTAGATTTAAAGGTGATTCCAAAAAATTTAGTGCTCTTTTCTGGATATTTATTATCAGTGGGTATCTGCCTAATTCTGCCCTACATGCGTTTGTTTTCCTTTGGATGCGGAGATGTTCCGACAAAATTCCGCATGCAGGGCCTCCGTTGTATGTTTTTCCCATTTACTATAACTATGGTGACTGAGCGGCCCCCATACTTCACTACCATAAAGCGCAATAGGCTGGATTACACTGTCAAATATTTTAAGCCAGATTTTAATGGTAATTTGGATGTTGTAGAATCTTCTTTTTATTGCATACAGAGCTCTTCGGGCTTTCTCTTTTAGTGCATTCACTGCCATCTTGAAGCTCCCTGATGCTGCAACAGTTAGACCAAGGTAAGTATAGCTCATAGTGTGTTCGATAATAACACCATTGAGAGTAAATTTGTACTTATCTTCCTGACATCTGGGTTTTTTCTGGAAAATCATGATATTGGTTTTCTTTAGATTTACTGCCAGGGCCCAATTTTGGCAGTACTCATCAAGTAGGTCCAACTGTTGCTGCAGTCCCTGTTCTGTGGGGGACAGCAGAACCAAGTCATCTGCATAAAACAGAGATTTTACCTCTCCGTCCAGGAGACAAAGGCCCGGCGCAGTGCTCTGGTCCAGCTTTATTGCCAAAATCGTTTATATATAAATTAAACAGTGTCAGGCTCAGATTGCAGCCTTGCCGGACGCCTCTTCTCTGGGTGAAGAGATCAGTGCGTTTGTCCCCAATTTTAAACGCCACATTTATTATTCAGATACATTGATTTGATCAGGTCATATACCTTTCCTCCTATACCACAACAGAGGAGTTTGTAGTAGAGCCCTTCATGCCAAATAGAGTCAAATGCTTTCTCAAAGTCAATAAAACAGGCAAATATTTTTCCATTTTTTGCTTGGTGTACATGTTTTTCAATGAGAGTGTGGAGGGTGTAAATGTGGTCAGTGGTTACGATGTTTTGGAGGAAGCCAATTTGGTTTTTACTGAGAATGTTGTGTTTGTTAAGGAAATCCTGCATTCTGTTATTTATGATACTGCAGAATAATTTCCCTAGGCAGCTACTGACACAGATGCCGCGGTAGTTATTTGGGTCTAGTTTGTTTCCACTCTTATAAATGGGTGAAATAAGCCCTTGGCACCAATATCAGGGAAATAACCTGAACGTAGTATGATGTTGAACAGCCTAAGTACTATGTCCTGCATCTCCGGAGTGCTGTATTTGAGCATTTCATTTTTAATGCTATCTGGACCACAGGCTTTCTTTGAGTGAAGAGATTTATTTTTAAGGTCAGTTCTTCAAAGTAATTGGAAATCAAGGGGGTTTTGATAATCTTTGATTACTATTTCAAGTGTTTGGAGTTTTTCTTTGATATGAGAGTGATTTGAGTTTATTTTATTTATTGGGATGTCTTTATATAGATTTTTGAAGTGTGCTCTCCAGATATCACCATCTTGAATTGGTAATGTTTGTAGTTTTGTTGTGCTCATGTTATTCCACATATCCCAAAATTGGTTTTGATTTATGGAATTTTCAATTTCTTCAAGTCTTTTGTGAGTGTGATTTGGCTTTTGTTCCTAATCGTGTGTTTTTACCTTTTAAGAGTTTCATTATATCTAATGCGTAAGTCTGGATTGTTTGGTTGACGGTGTTTTTGGTTTGATATTTTCCTCAGATCTTTTCTGACATTCTTACACTCGTAGTCGAACCATTTTTCATGGTTGTTTTTTTTGATAATTTTTCTCTTCTGTTTCACAAGGTCAGATTTAATAGCTGCCTTGTGAAAGATCATATTAATGTCCTTTATAGCCATGTTTACACCATCTCTAGTAGTCTCATATGGGTTTGTCTTGAATTTCAATATTTTATTTGTGAGATCAGGTGAATTCAGGGCCACGATGAATTTATCTCCACTGTCTGAAGCCCATCGTAAGTCTGATTTAGTTTATACAGCTTACTTGGTTCCTTTTTTACGTCTTTAGTTTGAACAGGAAATTTTAGGTACACATTGATTTGACTATGGTCTGAAAGAGGGGACTGCTGCCTAACAGTGAATGCACTGATAGTGCAGGGGTCTATGTCAGTAATTGCGTAGTCTACCACGCTAGACCCAAGAGCTGAGGAATATGTAAACCTTCCCATCGAGTCCCCTCTGAGCCTACCATTAATTATGTACAGGCCCAAGGCTCGGCAGAGATGCACTACCTCTCTACCGCTTTTATTTATTTCACAGTCCAGGTTGTTCCCGTTAATGATAGTTGGTGTGACATACAAGGGGGTTTGACCGAACTCATGGTTGTTGCCCTGTGGGTCTATGGAATCGGGTTCACATCTGGTCCTTGCATTCAGGTCTCCACATAGTAGCACATTTCCTTGGGCCTGGAAATGATTGATTTCCATGTGGAGCGTTTCAAATATATCCTCTTCAAAATATGGCGATTCTATTGGGGGTATGTAGGCGGCACATAGATATATATCTTTTCCAGTTATTCCAATTGTTTTATCTAGTTTCAACCATATATGTGATTTCCCCTGTTTTATTGATGTAATGTGACTGTCTAGTTCTTCTTTGTACCACACCAAGACCCCCCCAGAGGTTCTGCCCTTACGTATATCAGTAGTTTTTACTGAGGGCACCATGATTTCATGGTACCCTGGGGGGCAGTGAATGAACGTATCCTTTCGGTACCATGTTTCCGTTAATATCATTATATCAGTGTCTTCTATAGACTTTAGGAACTCAGGGTTCCCAGTCTTCATCCCGAAGGTTGAAGAGTAGAGACCCTGGATATTCCAGCAGCCTATATGAAATGAACTCATTTATTTTCTATTTATATTCTTTTGTTTAGTTTAAATGAAACCTATTTTGCGGGACAGGTGTGAAAACACTATTTTTTTTTTCTATAATTGGGGAACGTTAGTTAAAGTTTTGTATGCTATGGTAAGGCAGACTCGTACTGCCACCTAGTATTAATAACTATGTTAATAATAGCAATATCAACAGTATTAATAGCAATATCAACTATATCAACAGAACTAAATCAGTGCAAACATATCAGCAATATCAACAGTACTAATTCAGTGCTGTTTTTATCAGTCACTCGGAAGGGACTGTTTATATATTTGTGTCCTTTGTTACCATAGGAGGTGGGAACAAAGGGTGTGCAGCAGCTGCCTGATCTCTCCCATCTCCGAGTTGGTCCGCGGCTGTGGCTGGAATGAGCCGGGGGCAGTGGCGGCCCTGGCTGGGCTGTTATGTCGCCTCGCAGTTTGGCGGGTTGTCCTGACATGGTGGGGGGAAGGGAGTCCAGATTGGCCTCTTGGGTTCCCGTTGATCGTGGGGGAGGGAAGGTTACGTCCCAGGGCAGTATATTTGAGGTTCTTTGCAAAGACCCTCACCCCCTGTCTGTTTAGATGTATTCCATCATGGAGGTCCCATGTACCGATGGTCGGGTGGTGGGCCAATTTGACATTAGGGAGGGCGGCACATCCTCTGCTGATGTCTATGTTGGCATTGTGAATCACATGGGGTGAGGTATCCGTCCTGGGCAGCAGGGTAGAGATCACGATCCTCGAATCAGGGAATTCCTTGCTGGCCTTTTCTGCCATCCTTGTTATTGCCCCAGCAGTACGATGACGTAAGGTGCGCAAATCATTCGTGCCTGTATGGATCACAATGTGTTGAGGGCTCCCGATGGTGTCTTTGCTCAGGACCTTCATTGCATGGTCTGTGGTGCTGCAAGTTTTAACCAATACCTGGAGACCTGGGAACAGCCTCTGGGGGTCCAGAAACCTCCTGTTGGAATCAGTGAGTAGGACCACCTGGGGGGCAGGAGGTTGGGTGAAGCTAGGGCGAGGGTTGCCTGTTGACTGTGTACCTGGGGCAAGCTGTGTACCAGAAGGGGTGTCCATTAATGGTATATTGTTGGGCTGAGTGCAGCTCAGAGGGGTCGGAGCAGCCATAGGGAAGTGAGCAGCAGCTGGAATCTGTGTGATTTCATTTGTCCTTTTTGGGATTTCTTGGTGATTGTCCCTGACATTCTTAAGCTGCTTGACAGGTTCTTTTCCCTGTTTACTCATTTCCTCCTTTATTTCAGCTAATTGGGTCCGGAGTGTACAGTTCTCTTGTTTCAACTTTTCCATGGCTCTCATCATCTCAGAGGTGGTAGTCTCATTTTTGGTCCTCATCTGATTGAAGTCCTCCTTTAGCTGGTAGAGTTGCCTACCCTGCGTTTGTTTAAGTTTCGTGAACTCGAGTTCTAGCTGAGCCAGATTCTCTCTCAGCTGGCGGTTTGAATTATGAGGTGTAGGGGGGGTAGAGATGGCCATGGCAGCAATTGTCTCTAGTGGACTGTCATCTTCATAGTTATCCAGGTGGGTATTGGTGAATTTTTCATTTACTTTCTCTTTTAGCAGGGGAAAGATCCCTTCAAAAGAGTCCAGGTTTTCTGAGTTGCCGTATCATGATCTTGCCTTTATTGTAGTATGAGATAGTAAGGCTAGGATCATCTTTATCCAGGCTTTGATCTTTGCATACTTTAAGTCTGCCCCCATATCCAATACCCTCACTATTGACATATGGGTAGTTTTCAAGCAGAGTTTCTTTCCATGGAGAGATGTATTTAGTGAAGAAGATGAGGTTACACTTCTTCCTACACCCTTGATGTTGGGTGTAATCAGCGTAAAGGACCTCTGGGTTTTCCTGGATGGTTTTGTCCTTATGTTTATCTTTTGAATTTGTGCTTTTGCATTTATCTGGGTATGCTATTTCCCAGCTCTTTGTTCTGCTTGCTCTGCTGCTTCGATCTATCTGATCTGCCTGCAGCATTTTATCTGATTGTTTATTTATTTATTTATTTATCAATTTATTTATTTATTCCCCTTTTCAAGTTTTCGTGTTTTCACACCCTGTCCCACTTTAGGTATAGTTTTCAGGGGTTCATTCTAGCTACAGCTATTTTGGATAAGTTTAAGTTTGTTGGATAAGTTCAGTTTCAGTAGGTTTTGGCCACACAGTTTGTTGGATAAGTTCAGTTTAAGTATGTTTTGGCCACACAGACGTTGTTGGGTCGACCAGCCTCGGGCCAGATTTCACGGGCTGTTACTCACGGGCCTCGTGGGGCTGCAGCAAACGGAGGGTCTCTGTTGCACAGCGCACACCCGGCTCTCTCTCTCTCTCTCTCACAGCGAGGGCTGGGCAGGGCTGGGCTGGGCTGGCGTTATATCTGTTCTTCACAGGAACGGGAACAGTGTCGGGAGTTCGGCGACTCCGGGTATCGGTGCCTGTGGTCCCGGCCTCCAGCGTCCCTCTCTCTCTCCCGCCCTCTCTCTCTCCCTCCCTCTCTCTCTCCCTCCCTCTCTCTCTCCCTCCCTCTCTCTCTCCCTCCCTCTCTCCCGCCCTCTCTCCCTCCCTCCCTCTCCCCCTCTCTCTCTCCCTCCCTCTCTCCCTCTCTCCCTCTCTCCCTCCCTCTCTCTCTCCCTCCCTCTCTCTCTCCCTCCCTCTCTCTCTCCCTCCCTCTCTCCCGCCCTCTCTCCCTCCCTCTCTCCCTCTCTCCCTCTCTCTCCCATCGATGAAAAATAAAAGACTTATTCATGTTTTAAAAATGTTGAGATTCTCTCTCCTGTCAATCACACCATGAAGGCCACGCCCCATCCGTTGGGAGGGGGAGGGACTATAAACCCGGAAGTGTGGATGTTCCGCAGTCGCTAGTAGATTGCGAGGGAGAGGTCACGACTCTCAGTCTGAGCTGTGAATAAACTGAACACTGAACACATGTCTACTAAACTGCCAGTGTGGTTTGATGTGCTTTTATGTGGTTTATTTGGAACTGTTTGGAAGGAATAAATGTTTTTACGTGCATTTTGACTGCCGCTAATTGAAAAGTGTGCCTTTTGACTGTGCCACTGATTGAAAAGTGCGCCTTTTGACTGTGCTGCTAATTGAACGTGTGCCTTTTGACTGTGCCGCTGATTGAAAAGTGTGCCTTTTGACTGTGCCGCTGATTGAAAAGTGTGCCTTTTGACTGTGCCGCTGATTGAAAAGTGCACCTTTTGACTGTGCCGCTAATTGAACGTGTGCCTTTTGACTGTGCCGCTGATTGAAAAGTGTGCCTTTTGACTGTGCCGCTAATTGAAAAGTGTGCCTTTTGACTGTGCCGCTAATTGAACGTGTGCCTTTTGACTGTGCCGCTAAACTGTGCCTATATTTTAATATGTGTTTTGCTTTTTAAATGTAGCTTGAATTTTAAATGTGGCTTGCTGTGCAACCGTTTTTGGAAGGAAAAACCGTGAATAAACGTTTTATTAGATCACGACTGTGTTCAATGCAAAATTGCCGCTCATTCCGTGACTTCCGCTTAGTGGAGAGGTGGTACTGATTGCGTCATTTCCGGTGAGTTCAGAGGTGGCGCTCAGTGCGGAAGGGCCAAAGTGTAGACGCCGCCCTGAACCATTTGAGTAATTCAAGAGAGCTCACTGCCATACATATGGTGAGTGTCTGTGTTTGTTGAAAGTTATTTAAAGCACGTTTTTGCAGTAGCAGCAGCTCGAGAGGAGTGTTTTAGAATAAAAAATGCTTTAAACATTTGAATCATTTGGTTTAGACACATCTGTGTTCTTATTTTCAAATTACTTACATAGAATATATGGTTAGTAACAGGATTCAGTCTGCTTACCACGTTCTGAAGTTATTTGGCAGTTTAGTATTGGCGCTGTGTGTGAGTGTGTGTCTGTGTGTGTGTGTTTGTTTGTGTGTGTGTGAGTGTGTCTATTTGTTTGTGTTTATGTGTGCGTGTCTTTCTGTATGTGTGTGTGTGTTTGTGCGTGTATGTGTGTCTTTGTGTTTGTGTGTATGTCTGTGTGTGTTTCTGTGTGTGTTTCTGTATGTGTGTCTGTGTGTTTGTCTGTGTATGTGTGTCTCTGTGTGTGTGTGCATGTGTGTGTGTGTGTGCGTCTGTGTGTGTGTGTCTCTGTTGGAGTGCTTGGAGTGCAGTGGGGTTGGAATTGCTGCCCGCATCCTGCTTGGAGTGCTGTGGAGTTGGACTTACTGCCTGCACTCTGCTTGGAGTGCTGTGAGGTTGAATTTGCCGCCTGCACTCTGCTTGCTGTCCGGTTAGACTTGCTGCCTGCACTCTGCTTGGAGTGCTGCGAGGTTCGATTTGCTGCCTCCACTCTGCTTGGTGTGCTGTGAGGTTGGATTTGCAGCCACCACTCTGCTTGCTGTGAGGTTGGATTTGCTGCCCGCATCCTGCTTGGAGTGCTGTGAGGTTGGATTTGCCGCCTGCACTCTGCTTGGAGTGCTGTGAGGTTGGATTTGCTGCCTCCACTCTGCTTGGTGTGCTGTAAGGTTGGATTTGCAGCCACCACTCTGCTTGCTGTGAGGTTGGATTTGCTGCCCGCATCCTGCTTGGAGTGCTGTGAGGTTGGATTTGCCGCCTGCACTCTGCTTGGAGTGCTGTGAGGTTGAATTTGCTGCCTCCACTCTGCTTGGAGTGCTGTGAGGTTGGATTTGCTGCCTGCTCTCTGCTTGGAGTGCTGTGAGGTTGGATTTGCTGCCTGCTCTCTGCTTGGAGTGAGGTTGGATTTGCTGCCTCCACTCTGCTTGGAGTGCTGTGGTGTTGGACTTGCAATGTTTTAAGACTCGTTCACATTTTAAACTTTAATAAATCATTTTTCCACTTGCCATGTCTGCCTGTTCTTCAACACAACGGGTACCTAATAGGCAGGAATGCCTGCGCTGTCGGAGAGCCACTAAGAGTGCCTGGGGGAGGGGGGAGGTTGAGGGGAGATGGACTGAATGTGAGTGTGGGGGGGAGTGGAATGGCAAGGAGCAGAGTTGTGGAGTGAAGGGAGGAGGGGTAACTGAGTGAACTGCCACCACACCAGCTGTAATTGACTGAAGTGCCAGCCCACCAGTCGTGACTTCACTGAACTGTAAGTCCAAGAATCCATTCAGTCCACATTGTCCATACTATCCCTCTGGAAACCAGTCCCTTCGGCCCACAACACCCATACTTGGGCTCCAGAGATCCACGCAAGGATAGACGTTCCTCCTTCATTGCTGTGATCTGTAAAAAGAGATGAAAATGTCTAAAATTGATTGTCCACCATCTCCTCCTTCTCTCTCACAGACTCTGTCACCTGTTTTCAGTAGAATTTCTGGCAGTTTCTGAGCTGCCAGCCCACCAGGTCTGAGTTTCTGAGCTGCCATCCCACCAGGCCTGAGTTTCTGAGCTGCCAGCCCAAGAATACATTCGGCCCACAAAACCGATGTTAGAACTCCAGAAGCTCCACCCCCCCCCCCCCGCCCCCCCCCCCCCCCCACTGGCCAGCAACATTGGAATTGGTGGAGAGGTGGAAAATTGCTTTGGGGGACCAGACCTCCCGTGTGAAGATGGGACCCAACGGGTCTCACTTAGTCTAGTGTACTTATGCAAGAAGAAGTTTGGATGAATATCTTACTGTTTTGCTACCACAATAAAGAAACTATTAATCAAGAGACTGTGTTTGGAAGATTTCCCTTTCGACGGCATTGAATGTCTCGGGAAGAGCTCGTGAATGTGTTTCGATTATCTCCTGAACCCCTGTCTTCAATCAGAGTGACCAAAGGAAAGAATCCTTGAAACGATATGAAAATCTGTCACTATAAGTATTACCCCAGATTACTACCCCACAGTGTGTCACGCTATCAGTACTACTCCACAGTGTGTCCCTCCATCAGTACCACCACAGTGTGTCCCTCCATCAGTACCACCACAGTGTGTCCCTCCATCAGTACCACCACAGTGTGTCCCTCCATCAGTGGGCGGAGAGAGGGCAGCCCAGAGAGGGGGAATAGAGAGCGTAGGAGAGAGTGTAACTGTTCAGAGAGAGTGACATCAGTAAGGATGGAGGGAGAGAGAAAGAGACGAGGGAGAGGTGCTGCATCATTCTCTGTTTTATTTAGGTTTAGGACAATTCTGAGGCGGCAATGTCGTGAGTCTTTGGGTCGTTCCTCCACAGAGGTGATGCAGGAAGGCAGAGAATGTTATTGTCCATTGGTATATTCCAGGCAAGCAGGGAGTGAATGGTTCCCGGGGTCAGTCAGCGGGAGTGTGGGGTTGAGGTCACAGTCAGTGAAGCCGCGATCATATTGAGTGGTGAAGCAGAGTGGAGGGATGGGGGCATTTTAGTCCGAGGTGATGTGTTGAACTAATTCCTCAACCTGTGGACAAAGGTCGCCCAGTCCAGTCCACCTTCAAACAGGACACCAGAAGCCCTGAGAGGGTCCCTGGAATTTGGCATTGCCTTGCTGAGTGAAACGGATTGAAGGAAATCAGACAAACAACATGAGGTGGAGAGTTGGATCTGATGGAGTTTGAAACAATATCCCCTTTGCTGGAACAATGCCGCCGCTCCCAATTTCCATCCCTCAGTATCTATCGCCACAATTCCCAGTCTTTGGAGTTTCTCAATCAATTCCCTGATTAAATCACAACCTGTCTCAGCAGGGATTTCACTGGGCTGATGTCATCTGTTTGTGAATCATTTCTAAATCTCTATTTTTAAACTCTGTTGAAACTTCACTGTCCCGGTGGAGACGGAAAATGGTATAAAATCTCCAGGAATGTTTTGTCCCAGCATTTCGTTCCGAGACATTACCGGTAGCTCACGGGGACACGTCGCTGGGCAGAGACAATGTGGGAAAAGGTTTATGAATATTACGCCGTGGAGAAAATCCTGTACGTGATCATTGCTGCCGTTGGAGTCCCTGGTAAGTGAGCAGAACAATTCAAGTTTTATAACTCCAACCGTGTGTTAACTGGTGTTGGCCTGATTCTCATCATGTTACAAGTTCCCAAATGATGATCGTTGTACAAGAATATGTGAAGAATATCAATCCTCTCAGTGAAGTATTTGTGAATTAACGCTGCTGTGATTTGTCTTATTTTCAGACAGCTGAAACTAAGCCTCTTTTTCTCTCACTGCTGCCGGCCGGGAGCCACTAGAATGTTGTTCTTGCCTTCAGTGGGACCTTGCCCAGAGTTGTCCCAGTGGTCGGGACAGGCAGGCAGGCAGGCAGCTCTCCGGGACGGTGTGACTGGGAGAGAGGGGTTCACATTGTGAAGTTCACTGTGTCTGAGTTATTGATCAGAGTGAACACCCGCTCCTGTGGACACTGTGTCTCACTGTGGAGTCTGTCTGTCACAGTCGGATTCCACCCACAGCCTGCTGGTCAATAATTGGATCGATCTCCTGGACCAGTGGCCGCGGATCTACCCCCGTGTGTGTGTGTGTTGTTACTTCACCTGCACCATCTTGAGTCTGCTGAGATTAGCCGCTGTATGTCTAAACTAACCCGACTAACTCCCCCCCCCCTGTCTCTGTGCTTTGGTACATATATCCCACACCGTCCATACATGGGGATAATAGGATGCATTCCTGGCACCGGCTGGATTTCGTGTGTGGGAAAGAACTGCAGATGCTGGTTTAAATCGAAGATAGACACAAAGTGCTGGAGTAACTCAGCGGGACGGGCAGCATCTCTGGAGAGAAGGAATGGGTGACGTTTTGGATCAAGACCCTTCTTCAGTCCCAGGGAAAATAGATTATGAAAGGAAACTGGCAGGGAACATAAAAACTGACTGCAAAAGTTTTTATAGATATGTGAAGAGAAAGAGATTAGTTAAAACAAATGTAGGTCCCTTGCACTCAGAAACAGGTGAATTGATCATGGGGAACAAGGATATGGCGGACCAATTGAATAACTACTTTGGTTCCGTCTTCACTAAGGAAGACATAAATAATCTGCCGGAAATAGCAGGGGGCCGCGGGTCAAAGGAGATGGAGGAACTGAGTGAAATCCAGGTTAGTCGGGAAGTGGTGTTGGGTAAATTGAATGGATTAAAGGCCGATAAATCACCAGGGCCAGATAGGCTGCATCCCAGAGTACTTAAGGAAGTAGCTCCAGAAATAGTGGATGCATTAGTGATAATTTTTCAAAATTCTTTAGATTCTGGAGTAGTTCCTGAGGATTGGAGGGTAGCAAACGTAACCCCACTTTTTAAGAAGGGAGGGAGAGAGAAAACGGGGAATTACAGACCAGTTAGTCTAACATCGGTAGTGGGGAAACTGCTAGAGTCAGTTATTAAAGATGGGATAGCAGCACATTTGGAAAGTGGTGAAATCATTGGACAAAGTCAGCATGGATTTACGAAAGGTAAATCGTGTCTGACGAATCTTATAGAATTTTTCGAGGATGTAACTAGTAGAGTGGATAGGGGAGAACCAGTGGATGTGTTGTATCTGGACTTTCAGAAGGCTTTCGACAAGGTACCACATAAGAGATTAGGATACAAGCTTAAATCACACGGTATTGGGGGTTCAGTATTGATGTGGATAGAGAACTGGCTGGCAAACAGGAAGCAAAGAGTAGGAGTAAACGGGTCCTTTTCACAATGGCAGGCAGTGACTAGTGGGGTACCGCAAGGCTCAGTGCTGGGACCCCAGCTATTTACAATTTATATTAATGATCTGGACGAGGGAATTGAAAGCAACATCTCCAAGTTTGCGGATGACACTAAGCTGGGGGGCAGTGTTAGCTGTGAGGAGGATGCTAGGAGACTGCAAGGTGACTTGGATAGGCTGGGGGAGTGGGCAAATGTTTGGCAGATGCAGTATAATGTGGATAAATGTGAGGTTATCCACTTTGGTGGCAAAAACGGGAAGGCAGACTATTATCTAAATGGTGGCCGATTAGGAAATGGGGAGGTGCAGCGAGACCTGGGTGTCATGGTACACCAGTCATTGAAAGTAGGCATGCAGGTGCAGCAGGCAGTGAAGAAAGCGAATGGTATGTTGGCCTTCATAGCAAGAGGATTTGAGTATAGGAGCAGGGAGGTTCTACTGCAGTTGTACAGGGTCTTGGTGAGACCACACCTGGAGTATTGCGTACAGTTTTGGTCTCCAAATCTGAGGAAGGACATTATAGCCATAGAGGGAGTGCAGAGAAGGTTCACCAGACTGATTCCTGGGATGTCAGGACTTTCATATGAAGAAAGACTGGATAGACTCGGCTTATACTCGCTAGAATTTAGGAGATTGAGAGGGGATCTTATAGAAACGTACAAAATTCTTATGGGGTTGGACAGGCTAGATGCAGGAAGATTGTTCCCGATGTTGGGGAAGTCCAGGACAAGGGGTCACAGCTTAAGGATAAGGGGGAAATCCTTTAAGACCGAGATGAGGAAAAACTTTTTCACACAGAGAGTGGTGAATCTCTGGAACTCTCTGCCACAGAGGGTAGTTGAGGCCAGTTCATTGGCTATATTTAAGAGGGAGTTAGATGTGGCCCTTGTGGCTAAAGGGATCAGGGGGTATGGAGAGAAGGCAGGTACGGGATACTGAGTTGGATGATCAGCCATGATCATATTGAATGGCGGTGCAGGCTCGAAGGGCCGAATGGCCTACTCCTGCACCTATTTTCTATGTTTCTATGTTTCTATTCCTTCTCTCCAGAAATGCTGCCTGTCCCGCTGAGTTACTCCGCTTTCTGCGTCGACCGTCAGGACCAGAAGGGGTGAACTCTCATTTGCAACAATTGGCCTCTGCTTCAGGAGGGAAGTGTGAAGGGCACCTTGTGTGGGGAGGGAGAGAAAGAGGAATATCAGGGATATTGGATATGGTGGCCATTGTAGTGCGTTCTTCCCCCAGCTTTACCTTTACCTTTAGAAAGGAGATGAGGAGGAATTTCTTTAGACAGAGGGTGGTGAATCTGTGGAATTCATTGCCGCAGACGGGGGTGGAAGCCAAGTCAATGGATAGTTTTAAGGCGGAGAGTGATAGATTCTTGATTAGTGCGGGTGTCGGGGGGGTTACGGGGAGAAGGCAAGAGAATGGGGTTGAGAGGGAAAGATAGATCGGCCATGATTGAATGGCGGAGTAGACATGATGGGCCGAATGGTCTACTGCTCCTACGAGCTGCACTCTTGTGTAAAGTGTTTAAGAAGGAACTGCAGATGCTGGAAAATCGAAGGTAGACAATGCTGGAGAAACTCAGCGGGTGAGGCAGCATCTATGGAGCGAAGGAAATAGGTAACTATTTCTAGTCTGAAGAAGGGTTTCGGCCCGAAACGTTACCTGTTTCCTTCATTCCATAGATGCTGCCTCACCTGCTGAGTTTCTCCAGCACTTTTTTCTACACTTGTGTAAAGTCCTTTCTGAATAATTTCCCTTATCTGTGCTGAATGCTAACCTGGTTCTGGAAGGGTAGAGTTTGGGGATAATGCAATAGGTGAAGTAGTTTGCATCAAGAAGCCATTGGGATAACCTCAGTGGAAGCTTGAGAGTGATGAGTGGTGAGTGTGGAACTCTCTGTCTCAGAGGGCGGTGGAGGCCGGTTCTCTGGATGCTTTCAAAAGAGAGCTAGATAGGGCTCTTAAAAATAGCGGAGTCAGGGGATATGGGGAGAAGGCAGGAACGGGGTACTGATTGGGGATGATCAGCCATGATCACATTGAATGGCGGTGCTGGCTCGAAGGGCCAAATGGCCTCCTCCTGCACCTGTTGTCTACTGAACTCACTGTGGAATGAATCCATTAACGGAGCCACTGTGCTGCCGGATTCCATGTTGTCCCTGCCTTCCCTCTTGAAGCCTCCCTCACCGTCCCCATCAGATGCCGAGTTCCCAGAGCCCTGGTTAAACGCGGCCGGCCGCTCACGGTTAAGTCTGTGAAAGCGGCCCCATCACAGACTGTGAGCAGCAGCAGGGTTCACTATAGAAAGGACCATTACGCCTATTGTAGCGGGTGGGTGGCTACTCGTTCCCTCCCCGCCCTTTACCCCACCAGCCCGTCACCTTATCTCTTGTCCCCTGAAGCAGGCAGGCAGGTCGGGCACAGTCGGAGCCGGCTCTGACATTGTTAAACTTGCAGCAGCCGAGCACCGACTCCAACACTCCTGATGTTGAGCTGAAAGTCGAGCCGGTGTTCAGCCCCGGAGACCGTGTTGAGTAAATGCCCAGTGTCCGTTCCCTTGTCTTTCCGCAGTGAATTTAGTGGCGATTGTGATCCTGTCCCGGGGAAAGTGTGGCCTCTCCACCTGCACCACTCGTTACCTGGTGGCCATGGCAGCGGCTGATCTACTGGTCGCCATCACCGAGGTCATTTTGTATTGGATCCGATATTATTACTTTAGTTGGAGTTTCCTGGCCATCACCCCTGTGTGTAGTGTTAACGCTGTACTGATGTCTGCAGCTACAGACTGTTCTGTCTGGTTCACCGTCACTTTCACCTTTGATCGCTTTGTCGCCATTTGTTGCCAGAAGCTGAAAACTAAATATTGCACCGGGAAAACTGCGGCTGTGGTTCTGGCAACAGCCGGCGTCCTGTTCTGTGTGAAAAACATTCCCCGCTACTTCACACGGGAACCCAGATATATCATCGACAATGTCCCGTGGGGCTGTGACACGGTGGCCAGTTATTACACTGACCCCGGGTGGGTGGCATTTGACTGGATCGACACGGTTTTAACTCCGTTCCTCCCTTTCGCTGTAATCCTGCTGCTCAACGCTCTGACTGTCCGCCACATTTTAGTGGCCAGTCGGGTCCGTAAGGGGCTGAGGGGTGAGAGCAAGGGGGAGAACCGCAGTGACCCGGAGATGGAGAGCAGGAGGAGGTCTATGGTTTTACTCTTCACCATCTCCGGCAGCTTCATCCTCCTGTGGCTGACGATGGTTGTAGACTTCGTCTATTATCAGATCACAGGAATTGGAAATGATCAGAATCAATCTCAATATATCTTTAACAACGTCGGGTATTTGCTGAGGAATCTCAGCTGCTGCACCAACACATTTATTTACGCGGTGACCCAGTCCAAGTTCAGGGAGCAGGTGAAGAGCGCGGTGAAATATCCGCTCACCTCAGTGCTTCTGCTCATGAATCAATCCCCACCCTGAGCGCATCCATCCCAGAGGCGGGTGGGCGGGCGGGCACAGTCTCTCCGATCCGGGCTCCCCCACCCACCTGGCAACAGGTGACGTCACGATGGGGTGCGGCAGCCGATCGGATCGGATCGTCCGCTTCCCCTTCGGCCAATCAGTTGCCCCCTTCCCCCCCGGAAACAGATGATGCTGTATGGGGGGTACACAGCGACCAATCAGAGGTCCCCCACCTCCCCTTAGCAACAGGTGATGTCCGAGGACCTGTTCTGGAAACTGGTGCTAGATCAGGATCTCCAGGACTTTGTGTTCTAGATCCAAGATCTCCCTCCGCCTCTCTCTCCCTCCCTCTCTATCTCACACCCTCTCACTCTCCTTCTCTCCCTCTCTCTCTCTCCTCTCTCTCTCTCTTTCTCTCCCTCTCTTTCTCTCCCCACTCTCTCCCTCTCTCCTCTCCCACTCTCTCTCTCTCCCTCTCTCTCCTCTCTCCCTCT